>LGRX02003140.1:0-12931 GCA_001247695.2 Cymbomonas tetramitiformis | reverse complement strand
TTGTAGGGTCCAAAAAGGGCCTATTTTAACCTGCCCTATTTTTCATTTTTTTGATTCCATCCCTATAAATTACCTATGGAATCCCGAAAATGGGGTGAGCCAACCTATGATCACCCTGTGGAAACGATTTCCATTGGGGCCTGTGGCAAATTTTCCAGAGCCATTCCATACGATTTTCAGATAGGGGATTTTAAAGTGCCCTATGGAAAGGTTTTTGCCCTATGGAAAGCCAATGGAAATGCGTTCCCATAGGTTTTACATAGGGTTTTTCCATCCCTGTGTAATTATTTCCAGCCCTACGGACGCCACTATTATAGGGTTAACACCTCGACCGTTCATAGAATATCAACCCAATATCCCTATGGAAAGTTCAAGTTATTTTCCCATAGGTTGTATAGGGTGGGCATCCCTATGGAACCAGAATACAGCATTCCTAACGTATGTCCACCCTATGTCCACCCTACCACCCTACGTTCATGGTATGGAAGGTATTGAACACCTTCCATAGGGATGTCATTGGGCGGACCGCCCTATGGAACACATCGTATTGTTTCCATGCCTATGCCCACCCTACGCCCACCCTATGACCACCTCATGATCACCCTATGCCTAGCAAATGAAAAGTTAAAAAGGAAGCAACGGTTCCAAGTAGTCATGCGTGCTGGTATGGATGGTGTGTTGTGGGCCAGTAAACAACCACGGGGTCGACATGCCACCATGTCCTTGCACCGTGTGCCGACTACAAGTTGAAAAACCTCTTCGAACGATACAACGACATACGAAGCTATACAAGAGATGGCAAGGAGCGGTATACATGGGGGAAAGTAGTAGTGAAGACGATACTTCAAGTGATGACGGGGGTGACCGTAATGGTGGTGATGGTGGTTCCCTTGGAGGTGATGATGACATGGAAGATGCCAATGCAGAAGCGGACGAAATTCTCCAGGATCATTTGAGAAAGCTGGAAGAACATTGTGCCCGTCTCCTAAGTCCTGCTGCCAACGATGAGGATATGGATAACCAAGAGGTACCCCTCTTTCTGTATTTCCCAAGGGTGGGCGTACGTATGCCAACAGGTGGGCATAGGTTGGGAAATCGTTGAACGTTTCCATAGGGTGGGAACAGGCATTCCCAGAGGCGGGTATAGGTAGCGCGCTGGGTAAGTATGCCTATGGAAAGCATTGGACGTTTCCAGTGGGTGGGCATAGGGCGGGCATTGGGCGGGCATAGGTTGGGAAAACATGGAATGTTTCCATAGGGTGGGCCTGAGCATTCCCAAGGGCGGGTATAGGTGGTTCACTGGGTAGGCATGCCTATGGAAAGCATTGGATGTTTCCATAGGGTCGGCATAGGGTGGGCATAGGACGGGCATAGGGTGGACATGCGGAGGGAAATGCCTTTTTTTTATTTTGCAGTTCCTGTAAAGTTGGGGATGCCTCTCGTGATTTCACAGGTCGTTGATCACGTCTATGCCGAGAAGGTTTCAACAATGCATCGTCTTGTCATTGATCTGCTGGAAACGAAATCCGAGCACAATGCTACCCAATCCATGTTTGATCAAATCTTCAATCTCATGCGGCAAACGGTGATTGGCAACGTTGACATCATCGGCAATCAGAGACGAAATGGTTTCCCGACCTCCTTCAAACAAGCTTTGTCTATGTGGAAGGATTTTGCCCTGCCGTACCATACCGCCGACGTTTGCAGGAATGAATGCATGATCTTCACTCCGGGCCGGCATGACGACCTTACCCAGTGCCTCCATTGCCACAAACTTCGGTGTCACCCCAGCTCTCGACGTAACGGACGGCTTATTCCGGGAAAGCCGTACAAGGTATTTAGGTTTTGGCGCTTGGACGAACTCCTGCCGATGCTATATTTGATACCAGAGATGGCCGAGCTCTTGGTATCATGGAAGATAACTACACCCGCGGAGAACGACGATCTGCCGGTTGTGACTACGTTTCACATGAACGGTATGTATACCTAGGCTCACCCTATGTTCACCCTACGTCCGCCCTATGATACACGTAATTCTGACTGACTGTTAAAAGTGAGTACAGCTTTTTAATTTTCACCGAAATCGTCTACGCGTCAATGCCATCCGATATAAAAGAATTACTGGCTGCGATCGTCTACAGTAAATTCAGGTTTCTCTAGGCTGTAGTTACGATACAGTACAATAAAAATCGTCTGAACGATCTCTGAGTTCGAATCTCGCATCGAGCATTTAGTTTATCAGCTCGGGAAATATGCCGAGTCATCAAAAATCATTACTACTGAACCAATAAACGCTTCATAAATTAGTTGAAACCAATGAAATGTCCGCGATGCAAAGTCCGCGTCATCAGTCGATACCAGAATTATACTGTCACTTTCGATTTCCGAATATGATGACGTGTCTGACCTCACGTCACATGTCCAACCCAAAACAGATATTGAAAACAGAAAAAAACATGACTTGCACTCAGAGTACCGGTGGGACCTCGACCCGTAAGTCACTGCACGGCGGCTGTTGATTTCCGCATACTAACGTATATCGAACACAACATAACTTTCCATATGCATTATAATAAGTGTTAGGAACAACATATCTTTTGCGCGAGCAAGATCCGTCCAGAATTTCGGATGCTGTACGGTTCTTATGAGGGGGGGTAATGGACGTGATTCGAGCCAGCCATCTCGACTCACGCCCAGCAGGGACGCATACCGCACGACATGAACATATCACGCATATCATATAAGCATAATAAACACACACTGAGCGTTTGGCAGTGCAATTTCACCTCTAGCGGACACGCGGATGTTAACCGCGTCCACGTTTCCGCTAGGGTTTCTTCCATCATTCGCGCGCTCGCTTGCAAGCGAGCGTGCGCATCGGATGAGGGAAGCGTTAGCGAAAATAGTATTTCATATGTGCTGTCTTCACTAAGTAAATTGCACAGACTGAACGGTCAACCACACATCTCGCTGTGGGCTGACGCGTTCATTTGGCGGAAGCGGGCGGAATTTCAGGATTTTGAAACCCGCAATAGTTGCGCTATGGGTCATCATTCTTTGCGAAACGGGTACCCGCATACTAAGTAGGAATATGTGATAATATTTTGAAGCAAAATATTGCTCAGATTATGATACAATCCTGGAGATCTTTACTTCGCTGGACAGGGGCACACTGCGGGAGAGAAAGCCTTCCGTCTTTAGCTAAAACTGCATATTTAACAAATTAGACTTAACGTAAAATATTGTTAAAGAACTGCAAAAAGCGACAGGAATTGCAAAAACGGACACGATTCTGTACAAGACGACACTGGAGAACTCCATCGTCCATGTCGCTCGGCTGTCGACAGACGCGAGAGGTGAATCTGTGAAAAGTAAAACGAAATCTTTTCTACGATGCCACACTACCGTATCACGCACAGGTCGGTGTAATCCGCCGTCTTTGACATACCATCTTTTTCGCGGGTACGCACGATTAAGTAGAGATATTACTATATTTTCAGCGAACGGTTTAGATGAATAAGTTCACAATTCCGAATTTCTCCCGACGAATGTCTCACGTAATGTATCCAAGTTATGAATTGTATTGCGCCACATCGACAACGGCTTTCAACATTCGATACCTCTAGGCTCTTATCGCCAGTTATATCCACGAAAGAGGAATATATAATCCGGGGGGGTCTCGTACTTAACATCTGACATTTCCTAAAGCAAAGTCGACCGTCGCATAGGTTTCAATCGGAGGGTTAATGCGTGCCACATCTGCAGCCACGTCGGATTTTTTGGGTCACGGTGGCAAACTAGCAATGCACGCTGGCATGTATCCGATTGCATTCACGCCATTCCACCTCCTGAGAATGTCTTACCCAGGCGCACCAAAATTCCTTGAACTCGACGAGTTCTGTGTTCATCTCAGGATGCACAGTCCCTCTACCTCGTGAGATCGAAGAGGATCCCACGTCTGCACGATCCCACGTCCCTGAGAGACTCCGTGAAATTCGCCAACATTTTCAGAGCGATCATCCACCATTAATTATTTCGATCGTCAGGTTTTAAAGACGATCTGAATTTAGCCAACTTTTTCAGCTGTCACTAGTTTGCTTAGTCAGTCAGAATACTGTGTCCCTGTGATCACCATAGGGAATGGGAATCTCAAAGTTTCCCGCCCTATGCCCACCTTATGCCCACCCTATGTTTACCCTATGCCTTTACTATGTATCGGTTCCGTACGTATACCGTGCCTATGGAAAGCTTCTTCCATAGGGAGAACATAGGTATGGAAACGTCTGGCTGCACTGTACGTTTGTTTATGTGTTATGTATGTCGCAGGTCAGATGCTAGAAAAACAGCTGATGCTAGTCCGTGGCATATATGCTTCAATATCTAATGAGAAGGTTGCACCATACACTGGGCCACAAAAGCGACGAGTGGAGGTGATTGGCAAGCAAACACCGATAACCTTGGATGAAGGTACGCAGTGCCTTAGATGCCTTTGCAGTAGATGTCCGCCCTGTGCCCACCCAATGGAAATCTTTCCCGCCATATGCCCGCCCTATGCCCACCCTTGGAGCTGAAAAGAAATATTCCATCCCTGTGCTCACCCTATGCCTACCCTATGCCCACCCTTTGAAATTCGTAACCATCTTATGCCCACCCATTGATCACCCACAGGTGACATAAAAGGTATACGGAAGTATATGCGCACGAATTTCCCATGGGCCCAGCTCCTGCAAAACGACTTTGACACCAAACTCGCTGAATGGAAGCGATTGAGTTTGAGAGAACGGCGGATCATGCCACGACCCGTCATCCAAGATCTGGAGACATGGCGGTTGAACCGGTTGACGAGGGAATGTCGTCCTTTGAGTACCAAGGAGCGTTGTTATGTCTACATGGACGGTGTGATGAAGAGTCGGCACGTGAAAGTCGGACGAGACACTTTTCGTACGCGATCCGCCGACCGCCACCTCACCACCTGTCAACGATACATAAAGGCAATCTTTGATACCCCAGTAAATGGATTGAATGCCCATGAAGACAGGTCGTTCATCCGATGCCCACCCTATGTTCGCCCTATATTGGCCCTATGCCTACCCTGTGTTCGCCCTACAACATCCCTATACCGTAACATATATCATAGATCATGCGTATGCTCACCCTGTGCCCACCCTACGACCACCCTACACCCTCCCTATGATTACGAGTTAAGCTTTCCCACTCTGTGTCCGCCCTATAGCCGCCCTATGTCCACCCTGTGCCCACCCTATGCTCACCCTTTGGAAAGTATGTGTTGCAGGTACGGCGAGCTTCTGAAAATTTATAGCATCCCGGTTGGCAGGAAACAATTGGTTTTCCTCAAAGTAAGATGGTTTCCATTGAAGGCAGCATTTCAAGATACCGTGGCGAACAATATGATCTTGAGGTCGGACTTGCCATGGGACCTTTCCGAGGTTTTCATCCAAGCATTTGAGATTGAGTGCTTGGTGTGCATTGTACCCATTCCATGGAACTTTGACCGGTTCATCACGACCAAGAGAATTCCAGCTGGACGACCCGATGCAAATAGGTTGGTATATTATCTCGGCGAGCACAAACTCGGTTTCAATGATCCACCATGGAGATATGATAAAGACAAGATGATGCTCATACTAGATAGGCATGTAGATTTTGTGGGCGACTTACATGACGAATAACTTGTTCATTTCGTAGATGGAATTATTCTGTATATTAATATGTATATATGTAGTAAAAGCCCTATGGAAAGCCTGGATATATCATGAATCATCACCCTATGCTCACCCTATGAAACCTGAATGGTTATACCTATGGAAACCCTTTCACAGGTACGGTATCCCTTGGGAAACATGTTTCCATACGGATGGTATACCTACGGAAGACCTTTCCACTGGGTGGCTCACCCCTGGGAAAGCTCATTCCATAGGCTGGCTATACCTATGGAACTCGGTTCCATACGTACGGTATACGTGTGGAAACGTATTCCATATGAATACTATAGGTATCGACTTTGCCACCTGTATCAGGAGTATACCTACGGCATGCTCACCCTGTGTTATCCCTATAGCTAACCCTATGGAAACCCCTATGGAATTACGTCTTTATTGACCGAGAATACGCAGAATGAATTGTATATTTCCATAGGTATACTGTCCCTATGGGGGCCCTATGGAAAGCCCTATGGAATTACGTTGATATTCCCGAGAATACGCAGAGTGAATTATACGTTTCCATAGGCCTACCATACCTATGGCATCCCTATGGAAGGCCCTATGGAATTGCGACTTTATTCCCGAGAATACGCAGGGCGAATTGTACATTTCCATAGGTGTAATATCGCTATGCCCGCCCTATGGAAAACCTTGTGGAAAACTCATAGTATACGCTAAGTTTCCATAGGTGCGCTATCCGTACGCCCGCCCTACGCCCGCCCTTGGACATGCCTATGGAAAGCGTATGGGAAAGTTATATTTTCCATAGGGCTTTCCATCGGCCCCCTATGCCTATAGCCGCCCTATGGAAGGGTTTACATTTTCCATAGGGTTTTCCATAGTCCTGGTTATGCCTATAGTCGTCCTATGGAAATGTTTACTTTTCCATAGGGTGATTATACGGCCTTCCATGCCTATGGAACGTCCTTTTCCATAGGCATACAGCCCTATAGAAACCCTATGGAAACTCCAAAAGGGGGTATCCCTATGGAAATACCCTATGGAAAACTTTCCAAGCCTTTGGAAAATATTTCCGGATTTTCCCGAGCGTTCCCAAGGGCGGGCATAGGGAGGGCACAGGGATGACATGCCTATGGAAAGCTTTCCCAAGGGTTGCAGATCTGTAGGGTGTATGGTGATGGCGCACCCCACCTCCAAGTCCTCCTCGATGAACGTCGCGGTGAAGGTGAGCCGCTCCCAACTCTGCGATGGAGGCGTAGTGCCTCTGAGTCAATGATGAAGGTGAGCTGCTCCCAGCTCCGTGGTGGAGGCGTCGTGCCTGAGATCTTCGTGATAACGATGAACACGAGAGTCCCTCCAGCTCTGCGACAATGGCCTCCAAGTCAACAGTGATGACGGCAACGCAGTGCCCCTCCAGCTCTGGTGCAAATGATGAGAACGAGAGTCCCTCCAGCTCTGCAACAATGGCCTCCAAGTCAACAGTGATGACAGCAACGCACTGCCCCTCCAGCTCTGGTGCAAACACGAAACACTGCATCTGAACCATGGTGCTCTACGCGTGCGCCTGCGTGAGCTGGTGCTCCTCGCACCGTGCGTGCCCACCAGTGGTGTGTACTGTGTGGCCGTTGCGCGAACTCCCAGCTTCACGAGTCTGTAGTGCTGTGTAATCATCCCCAAGTGTGCGCCAGCCATGCGCTGTGCTACCTCCAAGGTGCGCGCCAACAGTGTGCCGTGCCGCCTCCCCATGCGTGATACGATGTGATCCTGGGCTTATCGGCCCAACCTCTGTGTGCGAGTGCTCGTGACCACTGCACTCCATGTGTCTGCCAAAATCCTCTCAAACCAAAGTCCAGGGCTCACAGTCCAACTCCTGTCTGTGTGTGTGTGCGCCTGCCTCACGGTCACTACGCTCCACGAACTGTGTGCGCCTATCTGCCAGTGCACCGTGGTCAACGTCGGCTGCCTCGGTGGCCGCCTCGCTGAAAGAACAGGAACTTGTCCGCGATGACGCGTGTATGTCCAGCACCCTGAAGTCCGTGGTGATAAGCGTCGGCTGCCTCAGTGGCCGCCTCGCTGCAGTGCACGGTGGTCAACGTCGGCTGCCTCAGTGGCCGCCTCGCTGGAAGAACAGGAACTTGTCCACGATGACGCGTGTATGTCCAACACCTGGAAGTCCGTGGTGATAAGCGTCGGCTGCCTCAGTGGCCGCCTCGCTGCAGTGCACGGTGGTCAACGTCGGCTGCCTCAGTGGCCGCCTCGCTGGAAGAACAGGAACTGGATGACGCGTGTATGTCCAACACCCTGATCACGCAAGTGCTCTGCTGCTATGTCAAGTGTAGGCGGAGACTGTGCCCCTGGCGGGGATCTCTGAACTCCACACCCAACAATGTCTGAGCACTCCCACACCGAGAGTGTCTATGATGACCGAAACCACCTTCGCCGCGCTCCCGAGCCAAGAGTGTCCGAAGCCAAAGCCACCTTGCTGCATATAATACCTTTGCAAACCATCAAGCCCAACAAAACCAAAAATGCCCGGAGCCAATATCTTGCGCCAACCAGAAGCCTTGTGCGTTTTAACTAAAAGAATAACCGAAGCCAAACTGTTGTGTAAAAGCCATGCGCCTTGCAGACCACAGAGCCAAAACAACCGAAGCCATTCTAATATAAACCAGCCACCATCCTTTCACAATAAGACCAAAGTAAACATAGCCGAACCTGTACGAGGAATATAGATAAGCTTTATATCCCAAGAGCCAAAATAACCGAAGCCAGTCTGTCGTGTAAAAGCCAAAATAACCGAAACCCGTCTGTCGTGCAAAGGCCAAATAACGTAAGCCAAACTATTATGTAAAAGCCGGAATAACCGAAACCAGTCTGTCGTATAAGAGCCAAAATAACCGAAGCCAGTCTGCCGCGTAAAAGCCAGAATAACCGAAGCCCATCTGTTGTATAAGAGCCAAAATAACCAAAGCCAGTCTGTCACGTAAAAGCCAAAAGCCTGGTGTGCCAGAAGCCAAAATAACCGAAGCTCATCCTGCGTGAGGATGACCTAAGCCTAGTGTGCCAGAAGCCAGTTCGCCACACCAAAGCCTGGTGATGCAGCACAAAGCAACGTTCTCGTGCACGGAGCAGCCTCCTTGATCCACCAATGCAGGATGCCTGCCCCTGGCTTCACTTGGAGTATGGATTCACAGAAACACCACGGGGTCGATGAGAACAGCCTGGTTCCACCAGTGCACATTGTGCCCCTGGGCTCACCAGGACTCATGAGGATGCGCAAGAACCATTGCACGTCGCTGATGCGATACACATATAATAAAAACAAATAATATTCTCGTGAATCCGCTCAGAGTTGAGCTGCCAACTTCCAGAACTGCTCAAGAGCCTGGATCCACCAGTGCACCTTGGGTGCCCCTGGGCTCACCATAACTCAAGGCACAGCTAATTCACAGTTGATGATGAAAGACAAATAATGTTCTCGTGAATCCGCTCAGAGGTAAGCTGCTAACTTCCAGAACTGCTCAAGAGCCTGGATCCACCAGTGCACCTTGGGTGCCCCTGGGCTCACCATAACTCAAGGCACAGCTAATCCGCAGTTGATGCTGAAAACCAAATAACATTCTCGTGAATTCGCTGAGAGTTAAGCTGCCAACTTCCATAACTGCTCAAGAGCCTGGATCCACCAGTGCACCTTGGGTGCCCCTGGGCTCACCATAACTCAAGGCACAGCTAATTCACAGTTGATGCTGAAAACCAAATAATATTCTCGTGAATCCGCTCAAAGTTAGGCTGCCAACTTCACCATAACCCAAGGCACGGCTAATTCCCAGTTGATGCTGGAAAAGAGATAATATTCTCGTGAATTCGCACAAAGTTAGGCTGAAAAGTGCTTTTTGTGCACTCCAGGTGGCTGGGGAATTGAGCCACCACCCCAGCTCTTTGGCACCTGACAGAAACTGCCTTGCCACAGTCTTTTCCAATTTAAAATAAGTACGAATTCCGAGACGAAGATATTCTGAGTGAACGCGAATGCGTAAAACAACTTGTGATACAAATAACATGCTCGCGTGCGTATTGTGTGCGCGAGCGAATCCGGAGGCAACCGCAACATAGTCCACAATAAGAAGGCAAGTCTTTCAAAAGAAACCACTCTTAATTGACGCAAAGTTTGGGCATTCAGCCTCAAATATACTGTCTCACTGTGTCCATAATAACATATCAGCTAATTACAGAACCAAGAAGTGTACACAACTGTCTTAGGCGCTAATCCTGCGCTCATTCATACACAAAGAGCAACGCGCATCCGCAACGCGAGTCAACCTGCCACAGTGGGGGACCCAGACTCAGGCGTCTGGGTCCCCACTCTCAAGTGAGTAAAACTGCTTCTCTATATATATACACTGATATACGCTGCGCGTTTGCCCACGAATCCAGTGAGTGGGAAATTGGAAAAGAGCTACTGGAAAGCTCTCCGTCCGGACTCTCTGATATCATCTCCACAAATCTGTCTCGTGACCTCCAAACTACCAGTCACCTGTCCGCGCATCGCGCTCTCACCTCTGCGCGATCACCATCTGTGTCACATTATCTCACTGCCTCCTACGATCGTGCCCACGTCGTCAGTCGTCATCCAAACATCTGCCACATGCACCATCGGCTGTACTCTGCATTCTGTGTCACATCTGAAACCAGCCGTAAACTGTCATCAGCAGTCTGCATCGCCAGTGCCACATAAGATAATCTGTCATGCGTACGCCACACCTGTGTCACAATGTGTCACCAGCTGGACAAACCCGGCGCGGTACCATGAAACGCCGGCGTTTGTTACAATGTAAACTAATCACTCCCCCCCTCGGGGGGCTTTGGCTCCGAGGCGCGGCTGTGGCTCCAAGTGGGGCATGGCTCCCTGAGCCCCCCACAGGGGTTTGTTTCGCCTCCGGGAGGCCCGTGCCCCGGACTCACTCCTCACCCCCACCTCCGCTCTCCAGCTCCAGACGCCAGACCCACGATCTTGCCGCAGCTGGTGCTTCCGACGACTTTGGCCGACACGCCGCTTAGACTAGTGCCGTGCCCGTCTGCTTCCTCTATACGAGGAATGCTCTCTTGTCCTACCAAATCTCGACAATACATGAAGCCTTCTCCGATCCGTTCGCGAGAACGCGAGTAGAGGTAGACGTAGAGTCCGTCAATCGGAACTGTCCGTGGATCGGAACCGAGGCCGGGCTACCTATGGAAAGCGGTGTACACAAGAGACAAGTGTATATAAAAATACAAATCAAATTCAGGTTCCGCATGACGAAACTTCATCTGATCTTCCTCTGATCTTCTCCTAAATTCGAGCGGGGACCCAGGTCTTACTACACGCGTACGCAGATCGGAAAATCTCAGTTTTCTGATCCGGCTCCGGCCCCCTCACAACGTATCTAGGTCCACTTCTCGACTTCGCGGCACCTTCGCGACGGGGCATTGATACTTTGCGCGGCAGATTCGGAATGGCGTTTCGCTTCCATTCTCAATCGTAGTGCAATCGCATTCCGTCTGTATCTCGATACGTTTCCCGCAACGGACCCCATCAGCTATCGCGACTCTGTCGAGAAAAATTGCCCTGTCACCTTACTGAAGCAATGAAAAACGGTTGCATACGTTCAAACCAATTATCTGGCCGCGATGCAGGGATTTCCGCCTTCACAGTCTCGCGTATGGCCATCCTGAATTACGACATTTTGATCTCCGCTGATTTCGCGACCGACACACACCCCGCCTAGCACATGCCTACTCTATAGGTCTTTTGAGAATGGAAACAAGAAACAAATCAACACGACGTAAGCTTTTGAAGGAGTCCGATTTGGACGCCTCCATCAGACTCTCCGACGCCGCACGCCACCAGTGCCTTTTCCCCCTCCACGGGCTGCGCAGGAGACGGACGCTGTCCGCATTGCTCGTGAGGAGTATGAATCGGCCAAGGACATTGTGGCCACCATCTACTCCAAGGGGCGACATCGGAAATGGGCGAAAGCTGTCCGTCAACACCAGCTTGGCGGTGACTATTTTGGCGACGCCACTGACATCTCCAAGTTGGCGAAGGTTGTCATCGCGATGAAGTCCGAGATTTCAGTACGGCTGGATTGAGTTGCGACGTCTTTGACCTCGACAACCCAACCCTTGGCGTCCAGCGGGCAATTAACGAACGCTGCTCTACGACACGCTCACCTACGTTGTCGAGCCTGACTCAGTGGCCTACGGTTGCTTGCTGGGAACTGACTCCGCGACGGACCGGGATGGACGACGAGCTCTTGTCGACCTTATCAAAGGTTGCGTCCCCCCCATGGTTCGTCAAAAGCATCAAGCGGAGCATTCCGCTTTGAGGTATCCCGCCCAAGTGGACCCGCGGCCGGTTTTGGCCATGGAGCAGCGCTTGCGGTTCGCGAGAACCGCGCTGAGGACTGGACGCCCTACAGGACGCGTAAAGAACACACTATTCGATGAAAATGATATTCTCATGTGAAAATGATATTGCCTTATTTACCTCATGATAGGATTAAAAAGCCGCATTTTAACAGTCAAGAACATGCAAGTGCAGGTTGTGCATTAGATTTAATGGTTTTTATGGTACAAAATTGAGGTCAAATGCACTTTTTCGAGATCTAGGAGGAGTGAAAACACAAAGAACTTTTGACTCGGAATCTATATACACGTTATACACATATTATTTACATGTTTTTTTTCGTCTTGCTTTACGCGTCCACTTCAGGTGCTACCGCTACCGCTACGCAATTATCAAAAGCTTCGTCTTCATCGGAATCATCCGATTCATTCAAGTCACCTAGGTCCTTGCGCGTGCGTTTGGATTGTTGTGCGAGCAAAGCGACGACTATCTGCGCGTATTGCTCGTTCGGTATACTCCGTTCGGGGTCATTCGCATCCACATTCCATGCCAGCACCATTTCATTCTTATCGAAAGTCTCGGTAGACGGTCGGTGCCCCGGTGGCGCTGCGAAAGCTTCTGGGTGAGTCGCAAGCTGCTTGCCGAGGTGCTTCTTCTTGGTGTCGGTGTGCTTTTTGGGTTGGAAATAGCGATATAGCAGCTGTTGAGTTGACGGATAGCGCGCCTCCACCTTCACCAAGTACAACGGATCCGACCATTCGCTTCGCTTCAGTTGTACGCGGAACGCGAACTTGTCGTTTTCAGATTCCACCGCGAGCGCCACTGCAAAGCTGCCAACTGTCATCTGGCCGTAGGTGACCTC
>LGRX02003138.1:0-49080 GCA_001247695.2 Cymbomonas tetramitiformis | reverse complement strand
AACTCGATGAGTACGGCTGGCTGGCCCGAAATCCCTGTTTTCTTAAATATGGGCGATTACTGTAGCTCGCTATAGAGAATTCTTTGCTTTTTCCATCTTCCTCTGCCCTCTTTTTGAAACTATGATAAGCCGCAAGCCGATTTGTGTGCTTCGGAAGGCTCAGGGCTTCCTCAAAATTTGCGCTGTCCAGTTCGATTATAGTCAGCTTGTTGTTCCTAAGAATGACGAAATACAAAATTGGAGTCTGGCCTTCAATTATACTATACGCTACGCGTTTTTCCGATTGAAGGGTACCGTCTGGATTTACAGTCGTAGGGGTGTTTTGGGGAAAATTGAAAAACATTTCTTCAGCCTCCTCTTGCGGGTCATCTGAGTGGATTATCAATTGCAAGGTGTCTGCAGGACTGTCGGTTTGAAGCGTTCTTACAATGCTCCAGCTCTTGCGGAGATATTGGTGGAGAACATAAGTTCCCCTCAGTGCTTGAAATGTTTCTGCTGTCGCCATACTGAAATGAGAGAAATTGACTGTCAACTGTGAAAGGGGTGTGTGTGAAGGAACTTTCAAAAAGTGATGTAACTTTAGCAAAATATTGTAAGTCATTTCTGTCGGCTAAAAATGACATGTCAAATATCGATGACAATTTTTGTCAGAAATGACATTTGCTGTCGCTTCCTGATTCGGTCTGTTCAGATCAAGGATATGATTTAAAGATATCCTGGTGTCATTTGCGCTGAAATCGAGAATCGATCGATCCAAAAAGATAGAAATTCTCCGTTGACTCGCAAGTCCATATCATTTTCAGAACGTAATAAACGGCTTCATAAGCTAATGACGGCTAATTTTGACGAAAATATGTTTTCTATTCCTTTTGATGAGGGTTGCGAGATTATCTGCAAACCGTGCCCGGAAATAATAACTGAAGCGGATTCTATGGAAATAGGGGCTGACTTCTTTGATCAGGAGCCAATTCCAAGCATAGCCCCGAGCGCAAATACGCAAATGGTTCTTTGGAACGCGCCTTTGACGTCTAGATCGGAAGTTAGCTCTAGTTCTTCACGCGTTTCCGGGACACGCGCTTTGCGCGAAATTGACTTAAATGAGATAAAAAGCAGACTTGATACAGAATTTTCAGAGACAAGTTTAGACTTGCTTAATGAAGACACTCTTCGGTGTTTGAACGGTGAAGTAAAAAAGCAGATTGTTGTGCGCAAACCGTACGAATCCGACATACGCAAGAAGAAATATGAAGGCGTAATTAGTATCAAGCAGCGACGTTTGCAGGCTGACAGTATATCAATGGCAGAAACCATTAAGTGCAATTGCAAGTCGCACTGTTGTCTATCTTTCTCATCGGCAGATATTAAGTCTTTTCGCGAAAACATTTTCAGCATGTCGCAAAAAGATAGAAAGGAATACTCCGTGAAGGACTTGCTAAAAAACAGCTTTCGATCGGAAGATAAATTCAACTTCAAATACTTTTTGGCCAAGAAGCAGGTATGTTTATTTGTAAACTCATTCATTAGCTAATGAACGGTCTCTGGCCAAGGCGCGACTCACACATAGACACTTTGGCTGCGGGAACCGTTCATTAGCTAATGAACGGCCTCTGGCCAAAGCGCGACACATACATAGACACTTTGGCTGCGGGAACCGTTCATTAGCTAATGAACGACCTCTGGCCAAAGCTTGACTCACACATAGACACTTTGGCTGCGGGAACCGTTCATTAGCTAATGAACGGCATCTGGCTAAGGCGCGACTCACACATAGACACTTTGGCTGCGGGAACCGTTCATTAGCTAATGAACGGCCTCTGGCCAAAGCGCGACTCACACATAGACACTTTGGCTGCGGGAACCGTTCATTAGCTAATGAACGGCCTCTGGCCAAAGCGCGACTCACACATAGACACTTTGGCTGCGGGAACCGTTCATTAGCTAATGAACGGCCGCTGGCCAAAGCGCGACTCACACATAGACACTTTGGCTGCGGGAACCGTTCATTAGCTAATGAACGGCCTCTGGCCAAAGCGCGACTCACACATAGACACTTTGGCTGCGGGAACCGTTCATTAGCTAATGAACGGCCGCTGGCCAAAGCTTGACTCACACATAGACACTTTGGCTGCGGGAACCGTTCATTAGCTAATGAACGGCCTCTGGCCAAAGCGCGACTCACACATAGACACTTTGGCTGCGGGAACCGTTCATTAGCTAATGAACGGCCTCTGGCCAAAGCTTGACACACATAGACACTTTGGCTGCGGGAACCGCTAATGAACGGCCTCTGGCCAAGGCGCGACTCACACATAGACACTTTGGCTGCGGGAACCGTTCATTAGCTAATGAACGGCCTCTGGCCAAGGCGCGACTCACACATAGACACTTTGGCTGCGGGAACCGTTCATTAGCTAATGAACGGCCTCTGGCCAAGGCGCGACTCACACATAGACACTTTGGCTGCGGGAACCGTTCATTTGCTAATGAACGGCCTCTGGCCAAAGCGCGACTCACACATAGACACTTTGGCTGCGGGAACCGTTCATTACAGTAGCTAATGAACGGCCTCTGGCCAAAGCGCGACTCACACATAGACACTTTGGCTGCGGGAACCGTTCATTAGCTAATGAACGGCCTCTGGCCAAATTTTTCTTAGACCTTGTGATAGATTGTGTAATATTGTCCATCACAGGAATGTGGAATATTGTATGATAAATTTCTAAATTCATAATCTGTACACATTCACGACATTGGTCGAGTTGGTACGGCGCTAGGCTATGAACCTCGCACTCGTGGGTTCGATTCCCACTGAGGGTCTAGGTTGCGCAGATTTAAGGCGTGGTTGGAGAGTGCTGACGAGCATGCGACGGCCGTCCCGCCTGCAGACGTGCAGTGTTGGGGGTGTCTCCTAAGCGTCTTAGATCCAGCCAACCTATAAAAACCCTTATGCGTTTCCTTGGATAATTTGTTAATAATTTTTGAGTGACGGTGTCTTTTGTTTTGTAACAGGTGTGCTTCAAGTTCTACTATATGGCTTACGGCATCAGCTACGGGTATCTTCACGACTGTCGGACACGCGTGCTCGAGGGCCGACACACGTTTGTTCATGGATTGACGTACGAGGAGGACAACCGCAAGATTTCCCTGAAACACGAGTCGGTCGTTGCATGGCTCAAGAAATACGCTGACGAATACGGACAACCCCAACCTGACAAAGCCGAGAAGCACCTTTCGGATGGATTGACCATCGAAGAGCTGTGGGACGAGTACATCGAGGGCTTGCAAGAGAATGAGGAGAGCAAAAAATGCTCTCTCAGTTACTTCTACAAAATATTTGACGAAGATTGCAGCAAGTGGCTCAAGATTCCATCGGTGAACCGATTTTCTCAGTGCGATGTTTGCGCGTCCTTCAAGTTGTTGAAGGAAGGCCTAACTAAATCTCAAAAAGGTAAATATTCTTGAATAGCTTTGTGCTGTGTTTATATGCTCATGTAATTTGTTCACTGACCCGAATTTGTGTATCTTGCACAGCGCAATACAACGGGCCTCTCAACAAACATCATGCAATCGCACGAGCGGAGCGCCAGAAGTTCTACAAACATGGTCGTAAAGCGAATATGACCAAGAGCATTGCCATGAACAAAACTTGGCATAAGTATGCCTCGGTGATCATCGATGGCATGACGCAGTGGACCACCCGACTGCCACACTTTCGACGTATCCCTAAACATCTGGACTCTAAGGACTTCCTTGACGTGCACAACATGGGGAGCATGATCGAGAACGTGGGCCGCTTCATGGATTTCAACTACGCCAACTTCAAGGACGATGCGAACTTCCTTGTCAACGTTTTGCACCGGGATATCCTCCGCATTCAAGAGCATCGACGCAACGGGGACGGGGAAAATTCATACCCGATGCCGGAAGTATTGTATGTACAGCTTGACAATGTGAGCACCAACAAGAGCAAGTTGATGTTGGCATACGCAGCTTGGCTGGTGCACACGGGCGTCTTTCGCAAGGTGAAACTCAACTTTCTGTTGGTGGGACATACGCACGAGAACATTGACCAGATGTTTTCACGCTTCTCCGTGCGTCTACGACGCAAGCAAGCTTGGACGCTCGACGAGATGATAGAGGTCGCACAAGAATGCTTTACGGATGGTGTAACGTGCGAGCACACCGAGAAGATCTTCGACTTCAGCTCTTGGTTTGATGGTCACGTCATCGATTGCCACAATATTCTGGCACAGCAGGCTTTCAAGTTCAAGAAGAACGAGCACGGCGAAGTGGGCATGCAGTACAAACAGTATTCCATTTCACCCAAATGGTTACCTGAGACTCCATTGCCAAAGCTTGTTTCTACACCCCCTGTCGCAGGGCCTGGATACATCAAGCCGATTCCTTTTACCGAAGAAGGCATCGAAAAGCGTTGAAGGACATTTTGGGCACAAAGCTCACGGACGTGCACGAAAAGTTTTGGCGCGAGGATGCCATCGAGAAACAGCGCCACCTAACTGCTGGTGGAGAATGTCAAGCGCCCGCGATACCCTTCCAGCATCCCGAGAAAATCGCCATCGAGCGCAATGCCACCTTGGTTCGACTGATAGAGGCGCCCGCGTTGGCGATAGAAGCTGCCGGGGCTGCCGCCGTCCCCGCTATACCGGTGCGCATCCAACGCCGAATTGATCGAGCGCCGATAGAAGTGTACAACGGTAAACGGAAACACCAAGGTCGAGCCCAAAAGCGAGCAGAGCAGTACGTGGACAACGCCCAGTGGGAGGTCACCTACGGCCAGATGACAGTCGGCAGCTTTGCAGTGGCTCTCGCGGTGGAATCTGAAAACGACAAGTTCGCTTTCCGCGTACAACTGATAAATTCAGTTGATTTAATTCAAAATTTTAAAAGAAGTGATGTTAATGTTTTTGTTCTGGCAAAATATACAAGAGCGGACAATTTACAAAGATTCGCAAATTCAAGTGAATCTGATGTAGAAACTCCAAGAAATTCTGTATCACCTGAATCACTATTTGACGAAGAAGATGCATATTTAGAAAGTTTGGAAAAAGGAACTCCAATAAATCAAGGAGAATCTGGACCTTCCGGAAGAATTATTACATAAATCCTATGATAAGACAAGCTCAATTTAGAGCAGCTTTGGAAAAGCAAAAAAGTGATGATGAAATATATTTGAGTGATGTGCAAATTTTGGAGGAAGAACCAACTCAAAGAAATGCAAATCCTCGTGTACCTTCGAGTGCATCACCGGCTGTGAGACGAAGCTTTAAACAAAATTAAATTTATTTTGTAGTATATATGACTCGTGCTGAATGGAACGAAACATTAAAAAAATGTGCCAAAGAATATCATTCCAAAAAAGGCACAACACCTCGTAAAAAATATTCCAAAAAGAAAAGGTTAAATAAATCTGCATATATTCAATCACCACAAGTGACATCTAAACCTATTGCAAATTTCGACCAACAAACAATAATAGAGGACCTGTAAGGTTTCCTTTTAATTTTATTGTATAGAATTTCTTCGGGGTTTTTCAGGGGGGACAAAAAACCTCAAAAAACAAAATCCACTTAAAGAGTGTAACTTAGTAATGTAAACAAAGCAAGAATGACTACCACCAACAAAATGGAAAAATAATTAATTTAGATTATTTCTTTGTGATTTTAGATTAACTCATTTTCATGTTGATTTTAGATTAAGTTTTTTTTATGTCATCCGGCTATTACCGGTGGTCCTTTTCACGACTCGTGTTCAAAGTGTTCAAATAATGTGCACACAGGTCAAAAGCTCTCGTTCCCGCTTGCCATCATGAGGAAGCCTCCAAAAAGCTTTAAGAAGATTTGTCTCACTTGTGATAATGGTGGGCGCCGTTGTAATAGACACTCACGGCGTGTTCTGCTTGAAAAAAAGGCCCCTGTACTTCTTCTATATCCTAAACCCTTTGACTTGCCGTTTACCGCTGCACGCGACCGGCAAGCATCTTTGAAACTTCCGAGTTTCAAAGATGCGTTTTGTATTTTGGGTGCACCCTAATTTTACAAAACGGCCGAGCGCTTCCCGTTTGTGCAGGATATTCACATTTATTCCATGGAATATTTCATATGGATTAACACACATAAGCACGAAGGCATCGGCCACGCATCTTTGAAACTAACGAGTTTCAAAGATGCGTTTTTTGTCGTTTGGGTGCGCATACCCAAATAACAAATCAGCCGAGCACTTCCCGTTGGCGTGGGGTATCCAACGCTTGAATGTTGAATATTCATTGTAATATGAGTTAGCAAGCGAGGTTGCAAAGGCATCGGGACAGAATCTACGAAACTGTCCTATGCCTTTGCCTTTGGGTTTGGGTTCGAACGTGACACCCAAACCCAAAGATGCCAAACAGCCGAGGGCTTCCCGTGCGTCCTAGAGCACGAAACTTGGCACACATACTGCCAAGATACATATCTTCGAGTAACTTGAAGCTCAAGGCTTCAAGTTACTTGTGCGCGAAACGCGCAATTTATTTCTAAGGCAGATGTTTTGGGTTTGGGTTCGAACGTGACACCCAAACCCAAAGATGCCAAACAGTCGAGGGCTTCCCGTGCGTCCTAGAGCACGAAACTTGGCCCGAATACTGCCAAGATGCATATCTTTGAGTTACTTGAAGCTCAAGGCTTCAAGTTACTTGTGCGCGAAACGCGCAATTTATTTCTAAGGCAGATGTTTTGGGTTTGGGTTCGAACGTGACACCCAAACCCAAAGATGCCAAACAGCCGAGGGCTTCCCGTGCGTCCTAACGCACGAAACTTGGCACGAATACTACCATGGTACATATATTTAAGTTACCAGAAGCTCAAGGCTTCAAGTTACTTGTGCGCGAAACGCGCACTTTATTTCTAAGGCAGATGTTTTGGGTTTGGGTTCGAACGTGACACCCAAACCCAAAGATGCCAAACAGCCGAGGGCTTCCCGTGCGTCCTAGAGCACGAAACTTGGCACACATACTGCCAAGATACATATCTTCGAGTAACTTGAAGCTCAAGGCTTCAAGTTACTTGTGCGCGAAACGCGCAATTTATTTCTCACAACATGACAAGTGTGAACAAGACCCCACTATTCATGAATTATGTTGTGAAGAGTGTGAACTCATTAGAGATGTTTCGGAATTTCAAGATGATGGTGATTCAATAGCCGATATGTGGTGTGAATTGATTAGTGATTATCTTGGATGGCATGATTGTATGTTTTGTGATAAATTAACATGTGATGAATGTGGTATGTGTGATTGTGATGAGGCCAAAAAGGAATACCGTATAAAAATATTGATGGATTTCAAACATTATACATATAAAGTAGAAAACAAATTAGATAATATGACTACTTCAAAAGTTGGGAAATGGCGTGAGCATTACAAGTGGCATTTGAGAGCAGTGTTTAATTATGGAGATGCATCACTTGAAGATATCATTAAGTATTGTAAAGATATTGAATTTGATAAAGATGGGATGTATCATATCATGAAGTTAGATTTGCACTATAGTTGTTTATTAATGGATGATATTCAAGAAACTTTAGGATGTGCTTTAATAATTAGAAGCATAGAAGAAGATGATGAAGAAAGTGATGAAGAAGAAAGTGATGAAGAATGAATTTTTAAAATTCCACTTAAAGATTATGTTACATTATAATGTAAGAAACAATTATGGCAACTATTCGAAATAAACATTGAAAGTAAACAATACATTAAACAATTTTATTTGTATAAAGATGAAGTTCAAAGCAAATTTCAAACTTTGCAAAAATTAAACAAATCAAATGAACTTGAATCTATTTTGAAAAGAATTCTAACTTGTAATACATTCTATTGTTTACAAACAATAATCGATGTTTATGACAAAAATGGATATTCCGAATTCATCAACAATTATCCTTACTTAACAATTAATTCAACATTACTTGACTTGATAATTCAAGATTTGGGAAATAAATGTATTCCAATGAAAGATATACATGAAACTATCTTTTATACTTGGTTTATAAAAATTAATGAAGACAAAGATTTTGATATCTCTCGTTTAGTCAATATAAAACCATGCCTAATTGAAGATTTCGAACTTTGGGATAAGGATGTTCTACGTGACCTTGAAGAGAATAACAGATTGTTGATTGAATGTTGTGACGATACATATTGAAACATTAATTAATTTACTTTTTATTTACTTACATTTTTTATCTTTATCTTTTTTATCTTTATCTTTTATTGTACATTATTATTATTATTTTTTATTGTACTCACATTTGATCACGTAATTTATTCTATATTTATTACGTAATTATTTCTTTAGGTTTTTTTTCTTGTATTTACTAGTTATTTATTATAGTCTTTAGGGTTTTGGGGGCAGGCTATAATCGGTAGTATACTACTGACAAAAAATAAATACGTAGGTATTGTTAACCCGCCGTAACAAGTTGTTACGGCGGGTTAACCCGCCTTTCGCAGAATAGGCATCATCGGCGTCCTCGATCACGCACTCCTCGCACATGACGTCCTCGGTGGGACAATTAGCAGAGGCATGCCAGTGTCCAGGCGGACACCGAGCACACTCAGGCACAAACGCACTGGAAAGCACGCGGAAATAAATGCGGTGTGCTCCCTTGGCTTTGTGCGATTGTGACCAATACTTCCCGCCTTTGACGAGCGGCTTGGCCGCAAAGCGATGCTCTTTCGGCCCCCCATACCGCGGGCGTTGCGGCCATGGAATTTTCCGTCGTCCCGCCGGTTGCGCTCATCGCGCCAACGTGAAGGCGAGAATGACACGCCCCCTCTGTCCGCCGGACGGTGCGTCGAATCCACCCATGAACGTCTCGCGTGGTCCGATCGATTATCCTCCGCAAACCCTTAAGGGCCTTGAGGGTTCCCTGGGCCGACGACAAATGCTTCTCGAATGCACCAATGCGATGCTGCACACTGCGCTCCCCACCGGCGCAGACCATGCCAGTCGGAAGCCCCGTCAACACCTGCTTAATGCGCGAGGCAAGAGGGATTAGGGTTGACCTTTTCCAATACCTCAAGCACGTGGGCGAAGATGTCCTCGATATCCACTTTGTCGAGCTCCATGTCCAAGCGAGGCGGCGTGGTCACCTCCTTGTAGAAGCCAGCGTCCAGAGCCGCCAAGAGCTGGCGTTTGGCCTGCTTGTCGTCGAGAGCGCCAGAAGCCGATGCCACAATGGCCACGAGGAAGTCGTTGAACTGAATGATGAGAGGGCCAGGGTCGTCTTCGTGGTGTCCAAAGTAGTGAATGGCGCACAAGTCAACCGCGGCTGCCAAATCTCACACCATCAAGTTGGCCCCCCAACGCCCACCAAGCGGAGTGGCTTAGCCACTCATGGCGAAGCAAGAAGTGGAAGGTGCGTATCACACCATAACCTGTCAGATATATATGACTGAGTATATATTCTACAAGCGGTCAGAATGCTTTCACTTGCATCAACTGTGTATCGGATAAAACTTAGCTGTCGACTTAAGCCGACACGACCTCACAGGCTGAAACCCTGTACTATACGGAGCACAGAGTACAGAACTAGGAAATGGCAGCCACAGTGTCACTTCAAGCACGTGGAAGTCTCGGAAAAACACAATGATCTCGATCGCCCTCCGTTGAGGGCCTAATGCTTACCCCCATAAAACTAAAGGTCGCACAACCCCCCGTCAATCTCGAGGCCTTTAAACATCAATCCTGTCGACCGAAGTCCACTCAGATTCCGCCGCCAAGAGGTGGCAGCTCCCGATTCCTATAGGCGAAGCCAACCGCCCCATGTGTTTAGGGTGATACACTATGATTTTGGGAATTTCGACATCATATTCGTATTCTACGCGAAAAAATATGCCCAGTACGATGCAACCCCATTCCAAAACCCAGTCATCGGACTGTTGCCCCCGTACGCAAACTGGCGATTCACGAAAGTTCCACATTAATTTAGCTACCCATATCGCGATCGCGGGAGGGCTGTGGCTCACGGCTGTAGACGTCCAGTCGTTCCACGCAGAATGTGTTTAATTACAAACTATCTTCAGTCCCGGGGGTGAGGATAATTGAAATCTCTGTCGCATTCGACGGTACAAATATGGCACCTCGAGGCTCGACGACTGTTCGACAAAATCAAGTCTTCCGCGCGCGAGCTCCGGCACCAACTCTACTACTAGGGACTACGTAATTCGCCCGGGACTGGCAGCACTTTTGAGAAATATTGGGCTCAAGCATTGTACACATGTCATTTTATTGAATGTGCGATTCCAAGTTCCAACGATGTCGATGCGATGACGCCCAGTCGATGACGTCCAGTCGCAGTCGCAGTCACAGTCGTCCCTGGCTGGCGTGTGGTCCCACATTAAGTTACCCATATCTCGATCGCGACCCGATGAGTGGCGGCACCAATCCTAATAAAAACCCGCTCTGTTATTGATTTGCACCATACGCCACAGTACGTACTTCGCTGTGCGCACAAGAACCCAACCCCAACCCTAAAATTGAATTGCACCCTGAGTGCACAACGTACCCCTAACGTGGGGCGCCCTCATTCGCTCATGTACCCCTTCCGGAGGGCAGAATACGCAGGTCATGATTCATACCCCGTGTGAAACCGCATATGGATACAGATATAGAAGCTTTTGTTATATTTGTTCAGCATATATACATATGTTTGTGTCTTCAACAGCGCACACGCATTCCTATTGACAACTCATCGGATTTCCTCGAGCATGCACAATATAGTTAGAGGTTCACATTATATTTGACGGATACTTTGCTCGGTTTGATGATGGTGCAATGTAGAAAGGTGACCATTCTGAAGGTGCGCTGGCATGGATTGTCCCAATGCTCTGAGGCAGTAGCGGCTGACTTGACGAGGTCTGCTCTATTAGAAGCAGTTTGTCCCTACAATGTCACTAGAAAAAATGTGCACCGTCCTCCGAGATTTATGCCAAGAGCTGACCACTTCCGTACACATATCGGAGCTATTCCTCAAGTAGTTGCAGAGCAAAACACTATAAAGGCACCTCCCCGTTATATACAGTTGCAGGTGGTACGCTGCTGTCGACCCCTCCCTTTGAATACTCACAGAAGGCTGAGAGGTACTGTCCAGCGGAGCCTTCCATACCAAAGAGCTTTGCGCCCTCAATGCCTATTTTGCTCACCGTCTGCCGAAACTCTGAAGATTCCACAAGCTTCTCCATCCATTGCAGCACCTCTTCAGTGGTGCGGGCGGCCAAAGGGTACCTGAAGAAAATACCACGGAATTTCAGCAATGCCTTCCGAAATAAAAGGAGGGTGAGACGTGACGCCCCCCCCCTTCGGGCACCATATGATGCCGCTCGGAAGTGAGACGTGATGCCCTAGTCGAGCACCATGTGATGCTTCGCGGTGGTGAGACCGTCTGCCCTAGTCGAGCACCATGTGCCGTTACGGGGTGGTGAGAGGTGATGCCACAGTCGAGCACCATGTGACGCTGGTGCACATGTTGCACAGTGGTGAGACGAGCTTAAGCGTCGAGTGCCATGTGACGCTGTGCGGTGGTAAGGCGGGATGTCCCAGTAAAGCACCATGTGATGTTGTACTCTACTAAGACTTGTCGGTCCGGTCAAGCGCCATGTGAGGCTTCGCGGTGAGACGTGTTGCCCCAGGTGAGCTCAATTTCCAAAAGAACCTTGATCGCCAAGATTCGCAAGAGAAACCAAAGTGATATCAAAACAAAATATCATCATAAAACCTTGGACCGGGTGGCGGCTATTGCTAAGAAATTTAGATCGGGCAAACTTGATGGCTGTGTATGATGCTGTCATGTGGCACTTTGGATTGTGTTACAGGTAGACCCGCCCTCTGCCAGCTGCCTGTGTCGCATGGCACTTTTGGGGGGGGCTGGGTCGCCATCTGCCGGCTGTGTACGGCACAGTCGTATGGCACAGTTGTATGGCGCTGTAGACCGTGCAGGGGCTGGGCCGCCCTCTGCCGGCTGCGCATGGTGGAGTTGTATGGCACTGTAGACCGTGCAGGGGCTGAGCCGCCATCTGCTGGCTGCGCATGGTGGAGTTGTATGGCACTGTAGACCGTGTAGGGGCTGGGCTGCCCTCTGCCGGCTGCGCATGGTGGAGTTGTATGGCGCTGTAGACCGTGCAGGGCCTGGGCCGCCCTCTGCCAGCCGTGCATGGTTGCCAAGCATCTAATGTAACATGAAAACACTTCGCTGCGTGACACCAGCAGGCGGGGAACTCACCCCAAGGCAAGCGATATTTCTGCATACGACTGCGTCGGGTAAAAGATGGTGGGGATCCCGTGGCTCCACCAGTATACGAGTCGCGTCACCGGCTTAAAGAACACCTGCAGAACGTCGAGCTGTGAGTGTCGACACGGCGGCTGAGGGCGCCTTCTCCTCGATAAAACTGCAGAGGGTCCAATTCAAAGGACTTTGCCAAGGTCTTGGAATCAAGGAGTGTCCACCATGATTGCGAACGCCGCACTCCTCCGAAAAACGTTGACGCAGAGGCAGCCAAGATGTGCCAGACATAGGTGTGAGAGGAAAGTTCGGGGTGTTTGGAGGTACCTCACGATCGATGATCGCGCTCGGCCACACGATCGCAATATCCACACCCTCCACTGCCACGTGATAGATGCGCTGCTTATATATGTCACCCCTGCCGGAGCCCCTGCCCTTGTATGCGGTGTAATCGATGGACTTGAAAACCACCCCCCGTGACTCGCCCCAGCTCTGCACTGCGTCGAAGACCTCTTTGTTGCTGGCGCCCAAGTTGCGCCAGTGCCCGGTGTACCCCACCACAGAAGGGGGCCGGTCCACAGTATTCTGTCGCACCGCAGTGAACCTCCGATGAGATCTCCCCGCCTCCGCCAGGCTTCACCGGCCATATTCCGGAGCCGGGAAGCGCCGCGCGCGTCATGATTAAGCACAAGGCAACAAAACTGTCGTTGCTTGCGGCCATGCTCGAAAAGAGTGGCACAGCAAGGTACAAAAAGCCGAGTCAAAAAAGGTGAGAGTTTCCTGCGCGACCCACACTGAGGAGCGTGCTGCACCTTTGAGCCCTGCTCAGAGCACTTCGCCGTCAAGAAAGGCAGAGCGCGCCACGGCATGCCCCGGCCAAAGCGCGGAGGCATTTTGCGCGCTTTATTTTGAGTATCATCGGGCCTCGCAGATGCTTTAACCAGTCCTTAAATGTAAGCTTTGCTTGAGCGCAACTTGGTGAAAGGTTTCAAAAAGTTCACAACACGGTACTTTAGAAAACTGTGCGTTAAGGCTGGAAGTTGTTTTGGAGTTTCCATTTTTGGTTTTACTGCACTAAGTTGAGCAGAAGTTTATAGTGTGGAAAGGGCGAAGAATCCAACGACGTACTTTGGGGCCCTGCTGGGGGCATTTTACTGTCAGGATAGAAAGAGGGCTCCACGACCCGGTCGACTAATGCCACAGCGTCGAGCCCTCCTAGAAGCCACTTCACGATCAAGGAAAAAAAAAGAGCGCCGCGAGAATTCCCAGCCAAAGCGCGGAGCGTGCACTAGCTGAGAGCCCTGCTTGGGGTACTCGGGATACCGCCGTTAAGAAAGCAAGAGAATGTTGCGCTGTGCCGCGCCCGGCGTCCCACTTTCTCCGAGCAGGAAACTGTGGCACTCTTGGCACTTTTGCCGGGGCAAGGCGTGGCGCTCTGTTCCGTTCTCGACCGTGAGATACTTCGAGCAAGGTTCGACGCTGTGTGCTGTTGTTCCCAGAGCGCTGTGGCTAGCGCATGATATGACGCCCTCCTCCTTTCTCGAGCGTGAAATGTTTCACGGGCGCCAGACAAACGCCAGCGGGTCTGCACCTGAAGAGAGTCCAGATTGGTGTGGGGATGATATATCGCGACGCTTTTCGTGAAGTTGATCTCGCGGAAGAATACCTCCTGATACTTGCTTTGCACGATAAAGCCGTCCACTGCCGTTGGCCAGAAGTGCGCGACATTTTTCTGGTGCGTCTGGCAGTAGTCCATGTAGTCAATGAATACGCCTGCGCCGCGCTTTTTGCACTCCGCAACAAGGGTCGGGAACGCCCGACTGTCCCATTTTATGAATACACAGACATCGACCCGGTTACACGCCCTGAACTCTCTCAGGGGATCCGGGTTCCCAGCACCACGCTTAGCCAAGATCGAGACGGATGAGTGCCCAGCGGCACGGATAAAATCTGAGGTCATGAAGCCGCGAATGAGCTGAGAGCCCACTTGGCTGCTCATGAAAAATGCGAAATTCAGGGGCCGCGCGCAGCCCGGCTCGCGGAGCTGCAGGTCTGACGAGCTGTTCAGCCGCTTCCACTCGTTGAACCGCTCACGAAGAATACTCCCTGGATCGGCACCCTCAACGCTAAGATCTGCGCGGACATTATCCGCTACCACTGCGATCTCCTCAACGTGTTTCATCTGATTTACTTTAGCCGCAGCGTGCAAGTTGATGTCGGATGACATGTTGCACATCTGCAGGCTCATCCTATCAGGTGGAGGGACATCGGGCGTCTTTCCCCAGAACATTTCATCCAATTTGACACCATTTTTCCTTGAGTAGACGTTTGAGTTCCCATAGAAGACCTGCTTGTCAAGCGTCACACCGCTGCAAGTGTCGGAGATCGGAGCCTTCCGCACAGGCTTCTGCTGAGCCGGTCTAGGCTTAGGTGGAGGGCCTTTGAACGGTCTAACTTGGTAAGCCGGACGAGAGTGTGCCCCGATCATAGGGGGGCCGCTTCTCTTCGCCGGAACGCGAGCCGGACTCGCTGCAACGCTTGCTGGACCTCGCGGCTTTAAACTTCGCGAGTCGGAAGTGCGCGAGACTCTGGAAAATTCAGTGGGTTCTTTCTCTCTGTAATAGAGTAATTCTGCAGGGTCCGGTTGAGTTTGTACGACGACATCTTCGGAACGAGAACTGTTGAAAGAAAAGTGCAGGGCTGCAACCCCAAGCACCAAAAGCACGAACCCCATTCCGATTGCGAGCTCGAACACGCTGCGCCCATAGTATCGTGTTCGCTGTTCTCTTGGCGCCATTCAGAAATTTTTCACAGAAGTATGTTGCGAACCAGAGCGGAAAGGTGAGCGACTAAAAAAACGTTATGTTCGTCACAGAAGGGTAATCAGAAGTGCGGAGGAAGCATAATCTCATCAACCCGCCCCGGAAACTGCTATTCCCGCAAGCAATTATGTCAGCTAGATATTGCAATTGGACAGAATGCTCAAGGAACTCTTCAGCGAGGATGAAACCGAGATCGGAGATGCCCATCCGCATGCCCCTCGCAAGTGAAGCATACTGTATCACATTCAACCGACTGCTGTCACAGTCGAGTGTGTGTGGGTATTAGTAATTAAATATGGCTGCGCGTCTCAAGCCTTTCAACGTTCATAGGTTAAATGAGGCAACGGTTTGATGTATATAATCGCACGGACTTTTTCCTATTGATCGGATGGCCCTAGGAAGTTGGTCACTATAGTTTTCGATGCCGAGGAATCCAAATTTGATATTAAAAAAACCATTCGAGATAGGTAGATACATGTAAATAGGGTGTTACTATTGACCACTATAGGGAAGAGCTTGTCCTAGACAAATATCCACATTATGTGACTTATTTCGCATCCTATTGCTATATCCATGGGACGTCGGCTCATGTATCGGCATCTATATACCACTTGGATGTCAGCTCATATTGCGGTTGCTCGCCAGCTCGTATATCAATTGAATATCACGCACAAGTTGGATATCACCTCATATAGCTAAAGGAATAAAGGGGTACCGAAATTTTGAGGATATCCGCATTTGTTAAAGTGTACCAAACTACATTCGGAACTTTTTCGTTAACATAGATGGCATGTATCACAAATAGGATAGAGGAATAGGAGGATAGGATAATGACAAACTTCTCTTCAACGAATGTGATTCTATCTACACATGTCAGTTCGCCAGGTAATGCGGAATAGTCCATCCCGAAAATGTTATGGTCACGCGATATGGTGTTGTGAATACGAAGAGGAAAGCGCAAAACAAGATAACAAGGTACCAGAGAAGGTAACTAGATAAGTGGGCATTTTCAGTTATAGTTAGCACTTCAGAATGCTTATCATATATGTCGATTAGCGCACTCCAACCATTAGCTCTTGGCTTGAGCTGTGCTACAATGTATTAGGTGAGCGATCACGTCCAAGCGGGCACGCATCAGCTAGTAGAAAGGATTAGGATAATGATAACCTTCTCTTCATTGGTGATCCTATCAAGCCATCTACAACTTGGCTTGAGCTATGCTGCAATGTATTAGGTGAGTGATCAGGTCCATGCTTGCCCATATTTGTTGCGGTTGCAGCGGGGATAGCGTCGGCTTGAAATACACCCTCCACACGCCGCCGAGCGACGTGTCCTTGCAAGTTTTCTAGGTTGCTAGTAGGTATTACCTGAAGGCGACGCTGCCACTTCAGGGACTGGTCGGGCATCAAGTGTGCTTTGTGCCCAGCTGGTAACTGCTTTGCTTCCTTGCCACCTGGATGTATGTGCTGAACAGGGTCCACACCCTTGGTCCAGCAAAGAGCTGGACGATAGTGCTCGTTCGCGAGGACTATCATAGCTTTCATCTGAAGACGCAGAATAAGCACACTAATCCACTGCAACAGAATAAACCAATAGGTGGAAATACTTTTTTTCACGTGAGCCAAAAGGCACACATAAAAAAACATAGCACTCCGAATATCGTCCGCGCGCGTGTCAAAGTTCTCGAAAGCGTTGACATTGTATTCCCACCTTGTGGCTACACACTTAGGGAAAGCGCGCAAGCGATACCCAAAGGTTTCATATATCAGCTTCATAAACGGCCATGCTCCCTTACGCTCACTGTGGTGCATCCAGTGAAGCATGTTGCACAAGTTCACAGGGTGCGCCGTGATAAAACCGCGTTTACCCTTAGGGACTTTCCCACAAACAGTTTCTTCGAAAATAGTGTATTGAATGTGGAGTACGTGCATGGTGCAAGGCGTTCGAGGTAGCCGGGTGAAGGTGCCATCACGCCTTTCCATCTCCAGTTGCAGCATATGGATTGCCCCACCCTTCCCTTTTCCGTCCTTCCCACCTCTACCAGACATACTATTCGTGTTGTCCGTGCCAGAGTGGAATAACCCTCCAAAGAGATCTCTCTCGTCGAGACCAAGAACGACAACATCGCACTGTGTCTCGCCAGAGGTATCACCCACACTTGTGACACTCAGGAGAGGCGTGACTAGCGCTTGCTCACAAAAGTTGTAGAAGCAAAGTCGGAGGGGCATAAGGTGGTGTCCATGGCGCATCGAGGTGTCAAACATGATACCAAAAGGCACGATGCCTCCTAAGCACTCCTTCCACGGTTGCGGAATGTCCACATCGACTAGGCTTAAACTATGCTCGAGAGCCGATCCCAAAACCTCTCCTAGCACTAGGCCCCAAGTATTTATGGTACTCGGAGCCATCATCTTCTCACGCTTCTCACTAGGATCCCCTGTAGAGAAAAGTGCGTTCAGGAAGATCGGCCAAGACTGCAAAGCATAACACACGACAAACTAATCTCAGGAAGAGTCACCGTATTCACACAAGAAAACGAGATAGGAGGGAATAATTCTCAAAACAATTCTTCGTTCGTTATTAGACAAGACGCATGACCCTCACCTTGCTCACTTGTGTTGCACTTAAACCTTCTTCAAGGAGTTCTCCGCTGGCATCCACTACTGAAGGGGCATATTCTCGCTTTTTGGGTCTCAGTTTCTTCATCACAACCTTCTTTAGAATGGCCGGAGTAACGCGCGATTCCACCCGACTAATCTTACGGCTTAGCGCACACTTTTTGGACCGTTCTATCCCGTGCCTAGCGAGAGCGTCTCGCTTGGCACGCAGGTTACTCGCAGCTAAGGACTTAGAGGTTTGAGCTTGTCTCTTTTGAAGTTTAATTGCGCTCTTAATCTCAGATTTATGATTACGTTTTGAGTCTCTATACTTTGAAACTATGGAGTCCTTCGACTTGGCTAAGATCTTCACTTGTCCATTGGCCCACTTGAGTTGGTCTGTTAGTTTAGCACATTTCATATGTTGTTTGAAGCCATTGTTCGGTCGATGCTTGTGGACTTTCTCTTGTTCTTGTAATTGCTTGATACGGTACTCAGATAAAATTGGCCTACCATTACTATCTGTGTTCGCTGCGTGAGCGCGCTTGAGGGCGTACGCATTCTTAGCAGCCTGTTGGGAGGCTGCCTCGGCTAGTCTATCAGCAAACGTGGAGAGAAGCTCCGCATCTTGTTCGATTTCGCGTTCTTTTTGAATCTGAGGTAGTTGTGAAAGAATCTTCGCAGTTGTGTCTATGCTGTCACTTACAACCTTTGATAAAACCAAGCCACCTTTACTGCCAAAAACCGCTCCACGCGACAAGTTCGTTCCAGGCACTTCCTTCTTGTTAAGCTTCGAAAGCGCCTCAGATCTTTTTGGTCTCCTTCCCATTTTAAAATATCAGTTGCGGGAATCCTCAAAAATTGAAGCAGCAGTTGTCGGATGAAGGCGTGCGATACTGTTTTGGAAAGGGGAGAGTAGGGTCTTGAACTTGGTCGGCTTACATTTTGCCGAATTTCGTTATGAAAACTCCTGATTGGATCATTGTATATTCATTCAAGCTGGAAATTTGAAGCAAAAACTGAAAAATGTAAGCCAAACAATCTTTTAAACACATTAAACATATACATATTCCAGAAGGGCAGCTCAGAAAACCATTTTTCACTCCACTTTTTGAGAGAGGACAAACCCTGTTTTACGCCCTGTTTGCATCCCCGAGCGTGCAAAGCGGGCTGGGCGCTCTGAAAAGCGCCCACTGGGAAAATGCATGAGTTCTGATTTCCGATCTCCATATTTAAGAACCGATTCGTTGAATGGCTGGAGACGCGGAGACATAAATTAAATTCATCTAAATCTATTATAGTAGTAGCGTGTCATCTCGCCCCCAGAGTTGAGACGAGCCGCGCTTCGCGCGGCTACCCGCGATTCGATTCGAGGGCTGCGTTACTTGATGATTGTGGAGCTCGTCTAAACTCCGGACGCCCATAAGCTCAATCTGCGTTACAAACCCTAAGTAATATTCGCGCTATTTCGGTCCGGAGACTCGGGTTCCAGAGTACTTCGTTCGCGGTTCGGTTGCCTGAGACACCGTGTCACACTGATGCGGGTTGCCGATACCGGCTTGTGCCCGCTTTGAGCACAAGCCGGGCGGATCGTCGCGTTCACGCACGTAGACACCGTGCGGGCTCATCTTATGATAAATTTTACCTTCAAACAGACCCAAAGGATCAATAAACCGAGCGCAATCAAGCGCAATCAAACGCCTAAGACCGATGAAAAATTTTCAGGGAGGAGCCTCAAAACCGGAAAACCCCTCTTGGAAAATCGCGTCCAGATCTTCACGTAGCGAACCTCAGAGTTTCCAGTCACGCACAAACCTCATGTTCGCATATTCAGGAACATGTTCTAATATACAAAAATGTTCAAGATAGAATAATATATCCGTGATATATAGTATGAAGAGGTGCTAATTAGCCCCAATATGACGCTGACGCTCCTCTTCAGGTCATATCGGGGCTAATTAGCACCTCTTCATGATATATTTGTGACACATCAGCCCTCGATTAATCGAAGGGATCATGTGAGAGCCACGCCATGGAATATGCTTTGCAACAATATTTCTCGACTCTGCCACGTCATCACAACTCGCGATATATTGCTCAAATATTGCTTACAGTACAAATATTGCTTACAGTCGCGTCATCGGTGTGTCATCAGTGTCGACTGTCGCTGTCGCTGTCGCTGTCGTTGTCATGTCATGTCATGTCATGTCAATGTCATGACATGTCATCACAGTCTATCCTACCTCAGGCTGTTTTGTAACCGGCTGTTACGGCTGTATATACAAGCGCCGTGAATATATTATCAATATACAAAAGAAACACCGCAAAGTTGGACAGCAATGCGAGTGTACGGATGAGCGGGTTTGTGAGTGCAGTCTTTGTAAGAGGATCTGCTGAAGCACAACGCTTCCTCACTTTTATACCTACGTCACCCATCATCTTAGATGGTACCGCCATTGGGTTGTGAACCCGAGACGTAGGTTGAACGACCAGCATGGTAGTAACGACTAGTTCGTTCATGCTGCACATGCGAGTTCTGCGCATGCTGAAAGCTAAAGATGGTTCTTGGTTTGTTTCCAAGATGTATCTTTACTTTGCCATCTTCGAGTTCAATCATACGAACTCTCGATGACAGGGATGCCTGATGATATGACATAATCATCTGGCGACATGTACAGTCATCGTCGACCGTACTGACGACTGTCATAAATGTATGACGCGACTCGACCTGTACAGTCATGATCGACCATACTGTCGACTGTCATAATAATATATGACATGACCGACTGTCATAATAATATATGACATGACATGGATGACAGGTATGACACGTATGACATGTATGACACATATGTCATCGGTCATAACCCTGACAGATCTCCCCTCTTATTAAGAGAGTTGTGACCTCACAACGGGCATACCTTTGTATATGTCTTTGATGTCTTTGTTGTTGTCGCTTCTTGCTGGTACCAGTCTTCTTACACCGATTTGAGGCGTCCCTCATGGTGTTTTTAGGTTATTGGGGGGAACTGAGTCCACTTTAGTCCCTCACCTTACAGTTCTTAGGATGTAGCCCACCTTTCTGGAAATCGTATCGTATTTCAGAGTGACGTTTCAAGGTTCAATGAATTGCGTTTCGTGATGCAGATTGACGCTGGATTACTGATTGATCCACACGTATCGTGCGTCAGAGTGACGATTCAAAGCATCCGAAGTCTACGTTACGGATTATTTGCGCTAGCCGTCGTCGCTTTGCGAACGATGATTCCACGATTTAACAATTTATAATCGAACGATTCTCGGCCATATATATATGACTGATCGACGAAAACCCTTGGGTACATGTTTCCACAGTTATATATAGTGCACCCAACCCTTCCTCCCCTCCTGAAGCTACTATGGAGGTTCACAGGCGGCAACGGGGAGCCCGATTTTGGGGGCTTGTTTTTAATGCAAACGGAGTGGCCCTGCTTAACGGGATTGGACGTATAATCCTTTACCCGGTCTGCTCAACTCCTCAATATTTGGTCCGGTACGCGCGCTTTGACGAACATCTATCGCGATGAGTGAGAATGGATTCGCCACGTACTAATGTGAAATTTCTTTAGTTATGTTTGTCAAGCACAACTTAGGATCACAACTCCGTCTACCTCAGTCGATATCTCCGGTAGCTCGGATGACTGGCCAAGAATCCGATGACAAACCACGGTTTTGGCAAAGGTAGCATTAGCAGTTTTTCACAGATATTGGTACCCGCATATGCGTATCTGTGTAAGGGTATGATTTATACAAGGCTCACTACACCTTAGCAAGGAAGGATCAATTCCTGCTCCTGTCATATCAATTTGATGCAGGGTAAAAAATGTTAGGGATATAACCCTGCAGTTCTCGGGTTGCAGCCCATTGCACCGAAGGTGCATCGCAGTCTCTTGGGATGCAGCCCTGCAGTTCTTGGGATGCAGCCCTGCAGTTCTTGGGATGCAGCCCTGATATATATATGTGACCGATGGACGAAAACCTCTTGGGTACATGTTTCCACGGTCTGATTATTATTTGGTCGGCAATTATTGGCAAAAGTCATCGGCTATCAGCTTTTGACTTAGAAGCCACAATGTTATAGAAGCTGCGACCTATTGTAACCATATGCGGCAGTTATGCCTTCAGCATACGTAGACAATATGATTATATGGAACTTATAATCCCACTTAAGTTGCATCATGATAAATTTATCCAGGTGTTAACAAGTGTTCAGGATTTGATAAGGGGTTGACGCCCCACAAGCCAAAGGTCACTGTCTCATAAGGCTCGCCTCAAGTGTGCGGCTTTGAGGATTAGCGTCCTGGCGAGACACAGTTATGATGCTTCCTAGTCCAAAGAGTTGGAAATGAGAATGCTCAAGATATCCAAAGACAGGAAGGCTTTTGGTTGGCCAGTGTTACTGTCAAGATGCTTAACCTTGATGGAATGGCATTCGGATACAAACTGTGCAACCATGCATGCGACTTATGCATTGGTGTATGACTTTGATGAATTGTCTCTTGTCATGAACCTGGAAGGAATGACGGGCAAATAGCTAGAGTGGCGGATTTACTCACTCGGCTTTGCTGTTATGGAATTCGATGCCTGATGGCACAACTAGCAATCCTTTGCTCAGATGCTTTCCTTAAGACATTGGCAACAACTTGTGTGCCAGCTTCTCTAGATTTGGGGAGAAACCATGGATCAATAATTCATCAATCAAAACACATGTATCAAGGTTGATTCAACGAATCCTTCAACTCTTGAATTTCGACAATCAGCATCTCAGGCTGTTGACGTCAACGTGATGGTCGTAAGCTTACAATATAGCTTATTCACATTTGAAAAACCATCGTTCTCCTATGTCAGTGCCTTTCATATAATATGATAGAGCCGGAGAAATATGCATCTATGATTTCTTCACAATGAACTTTATGTGTCAATAAGTCAAATAAGACTTCATTTGATGTTTCAATCGGCATGATGTACCGTGTCATCAACTTTATGGCTGCTTACACAGATGCTGGAATTTTTGATAAGATTTTTAATTTTCCAAGCAAAATCAATGATGTAAATCAATTTGTGGCAGCTGTATGAAAATGAATGAATCTATACTCTTCCTACCCCTCGCAAAAACAGATGTATCAAACCAATCAGATGGTGATGGAGGATGTTATTCAATCATTATGTCATGTGAAAATGGTTTGATAGAGAATCAGACTAAGATTACTCATCGAATGCTTTAGAGGTAACAATGTCAATCTGAACATTGATTTTCTCTAAGTCATATTGGCAATATGCCTGATGTTTTTGAATGTGGCAAATGCCAGATGATGTCAAATGCAGTCGTTGGGTTGCAGCCCACATACTTTGTCAGTTCAGGGTTACTATAGTGTACCCAACTTAGACAATGGTTCTGGATAATGATTGTCATGATGAACAAAGAAATCAGTACCGAAGTTAACTTTGGTATCGAAGCTAATGGAGAGTCAATCAAGAAGTGTCCGTAATGACAACAACTTACTACGAGTTGTATTTTCGTAGTTGATGGATGGCTGACATGTCATTTCATTATGAATAGAACATGGCATTGCTTAGTGATATGTGTATATTCTTCAGCACATGATCACTTATCTCAATGGTGCCCATTTTATTTTTGGGCAAACACTATTCATGGCTACTGCCCCGCAGTCCTTGTGGTAGGACCAAATCGACGATTTGGTCCTACCACGAGGACCATTGTTCCGATAATTTAATTGGCCATCTCCCGTGATTTGTGGTGTCTAACCAATGAAAGGTGGTATATATAGGTCCTATATTAATTTATTTGAACGCTGGTTTGGCCTATATCCATCCCATATATCCATGACGAACGCATTTCAAACCTCTACACTCAAATTTTTCAAAACGGATTTTTTGGAACATTCAAAATGTGGCAAATTAGTGACTCATCTTCAATAATTTTTTACCAATCATATATCAACACTACACCTGCGCGGATACCATCAAATTGAACCTATACATATGTCCCAATCATATTTGGGCGGTAGGCCCGGTTGGAATGCATATATTGGCTCGTTGGCTCGTTGGCTTCCCCTCTAATATATTGGCTCGTTGGTTTCCCCCCTAAAACAGTGGTCACGCGAGCTGACCAGCCAGCCATCATAATTGCTTGCTAGAGGGCATATATCGCAAGGTTGGTGTGTGCGGCACATTAAATCTTCAAGTATATGTGTATTGCGAATTTCTGAAAGTCTAACATCATCCAAATATCTTATTTTTCGACTGGCGTGTACATTTTAGAATGGATGAATGCCAATTTCTAAAGTCCGAAATTCACTAAATTCGGAATTTGCATTGTGTTGAACATGCGCCATGCTGAAATAGAGCGGAAATGATGATGAGGGTGCGAAGTAACCGATTCACTTATCTTATTTGGTCATAAACTCAAGATGTATAACCATGAGCATCACCGTGAGTCCCCCATGTGACTCCTAATACTCAAAATAACGGTGGTCCTTGTGGTAGGACCACCATTTTCTTCAAGCTTTTGGTGAAATTACACCCCTAAAGCGTGTCGTTCAACGACACACCTTAAGTCTCATGTGGGCCGCCGCTATAAGAAATAAAATTCACTTAACTCATAAATATCATGTGCAAATGTTGCCTGTGCCTCAAATAGTCGATTTAGTGATCGAAACCGCAATTACCCATTGGTCCTTGTGGTAGGACCATGAATTTGGGTAGTAGCCATTCAGAGACTTGTTATGATAAAGAAATATGAATGATGAATGTGTCATTTCAATCCGATAGAATTGTGACTTGTTTTATGACTATAAATTTTCTGTCACTTTCCAGAATGAGGATGAACTGTGCTTGGAGACCATATGCAGATTGCGGGTTTTCCAAAACTTCGTGGCCTAATGGATGAGGCAACAAAATTCTAAATATTCCAGAAGAATGAACTTTGAAAGAGTTTTCATTCCTTAATGAAGCATGCTTGTCTTATGTGCCAAAATGATATGAAATTACAAATATGGTGTCAATCTATATGTGGATGGTTTATACCATTGTATGCTATTCCACAAATAAGTAATGATGTCAGAGTGAAAACTTTGGACAATTGCAACTCAGTACAAATTTGAGTGCATTCAAGCCCACTTAAATGTTCAGAATCTGAATCTAATGTACTTTTCTAGCTAGAGCTACCATTGACTATCCAACATCCACTGAGGACATTGTTTCTTACGTCTTTTGGCATCACGCTCAGCGTTTTTCTTATTTTGCAAGCGCCTCTTTGCTACTGCTACATCCGGAACGTTGTACCGGCTACGAAACTTGCTGGTAACTTCATCTTCTGAGCTTTCTTCATCCAAAAGCAAAACTGGCTTCAACATGTCTTGTTCTTTCATCGAGGACGAATCACACAGGGATGCAGCAGACCTGCAGCATGAGAAGAAAATAAACAGCAAGAAAGTCACTATGCAAAATCACCACTGAAGGAGATGACTTTCATCATAGGGTGATATATTGATTGTTTCATATGACACATAGAAGATATGAATAATTCGAAGAGAATTTTGGGATAAACATCCTGGATTGGTTGTGCTTGAATGCTTTATGCCCAAGAATGACCGAAGAGATTGCTTGCCATTTTTCAGCCATATAGCATGGAGGCTGTTTAACAACGGTTGGGTCATAAGCTAAATAGCTATGCAACTATGTCGGAGGCTGAATAGCCATGATTGCACAGACTCTGTCTTTCATGATGAATAGACCTTTGAGAAATGGTGTCTGAAAATCAATTGACAACAATTCAACCTTTTGGTATGATGGAGAGCTGATGATCTTTGTTGCACTACAATTGTTTAATGTGCACTAATAAAATGCCTCGTGATATATAATCTCACAGAATAGGCATTGTTCAATGGCGATATGATCAGATATGTAACGATCAATGAAGACAAGATGGCTGGTATGGCTCATTCCGTGGGTATATTTACCTCAAGGAGATGCCAATACACGGATACATATCAAGACCTAAGGGCAATAGGCTTATTGTATAGCCTTCAAGATAACTAGCATTTATGCTGCATTGGTCAGCTCAGTGGCTTTGACCTATCTAGGTGTTGTACTCAGGCTGTAGCCTGTATATTGCATTGAGTACTCTTGACACTACCTTTAATGATACAATCAGATGATGTGTATGAAATATCAGGAATGGTTGCCCTTTTCAATGATCATCGGAGGCAGAGGCTATAGTGCTTGCGCCGTGTCAATATACAATTCTAATCTGGATACATGCTAGATCAGATGTATACAATGTCTTAGGTCTTCAAAATTAAGCTCATATGTATGTCATGGCTGATGTATGTGTCAACTTCATGGAGTTCTGCATGGTTTGATTGTATACAGTCAGGCTTACCAAAACAAAAAAAATGATGCAACTTACTTGTTTTATTATTTGTCTTTATTATTATTTGGTTTTTAGTTGTATTTCTAGCTTACCATCTTCCCCCCTCAAGGAAGTGTATTGCTAGGCGGTTGTCAAGCGCCGTTCAAATACAACAGAGGTCCGACCTCAATGTGATGGCGTGGAAGCTTTCTATGAAGCTGGATAGCAGTTCTCGGGATGCAGCCCAAATTCACGTCATCGGCGTGGGTCATATAGTGCCCATGCATGTGTTGTATAAAATACAACACTACCCTCCAGCGAAGTGGTTTGCTATTACCATTATCGTATGCTGTGGGACATCAAATATATGATCAGAGAGCATGGATATATATATATGTACCATGTTTGTCAATATCGGAGAGACTATGTCTTCTTTAGAATCCTCATGACTATATGTATAATGGTGCTATACTGATGTCAACACCTTCTCTCCGAGTGATTTATTAATTTCAGATGTAATGTCGTGGTATAAAATATGTCCACGTCATTGGCACAAGTCATGTTGTGTCCATGCATACACGATTTTAGCGCAGGTCACAATACAGTGCCCGAGCATACGTGATTTTAGTATAGGTCACATTGTGCCTCCATTTATTACATCTGAGAATATATGTTACTCATCTTTGTGAGTATAGACAGCATTGTGCTGATTGCAATGCTTTCTCTGGTGACTTATATATCACAGATTATGCCAATGTGGTGATCAGTCCAGTGCAATATTTTGTCACCGGAATGTACAGGGATTGTGAATGATTGCAATCCAGCCGGAGGAATAATCTCAACAGCTATTCTGTACTAATGAATACATCGGAGTTATACTCATTTCGACGATTCAAAACCTATGTCATTTGTAGTAGTGACAATTCACATGGATATATAGGTTTTTATCAGAATGCTTTTATGTGATGTCAATATATTATGAACAATTCACTTGCATCTCAGGATCAAAGGAGTTACGCTTGGAAGGTTTTGCATGATGGTCACCAACAGTTATCAGCTGTTATTCAGGTGCCAAATTCTGCCTTCAGCACTGGGACTATATCAACCAGTCTTACAGCGATGCACTTGTCCTTCCCACTCTTATATACAGCTATAGTGCCAAAGTATATCAGGTGGGATATATATATATATACATTATATAACTATCATCTTCTGATCCAGGAAATGCAATTAAGCATGGTATCAGGTTATATGTTATGTATATAGTTCAGCATTCCAAACTTACTCGAGAATGTAAATGCTGAGCAAGAGTCAACTTATAGTCATTGGGATATAGTTTCTCATCCGAATTTACACTTTATTAGTGATGGTGGATTTAACGTTGTACAGATTTCAACGTTATTTGTGGATGCAGTGATTTTATCAAAAGCAATCCATCAAATTTACACTTTATTAGTGATGGTGGATTTAACGTTGTACAGATTTCAACGTTATTTGTGGATGCAGTGATTTTATCAAAAGCAATCCATCAGAAATAACCAGATCGGAATATGAAATGGATATGTGTGAATCCTATCCACCTTCTTCCCCCCTTGAGGAAGTGTGAATACATAGGCAGTCAGTTGTTTATATAGCTTATAGCTTATAGCTTATAGCTTGCAGTCCTTATAGGAAGCAACTCATACAGTTTTAGGGTTGTTGCCCAACAGTTCTTGGGTTGTTGCCCGATATATAATCATGTCTGCATCGAAAACAGCATGACATATATCTGCCAAACACAAAGTGTATCCAATAAATAGGTGGCATTTAGGGCATATCTGGTTACAGTGGCCCTTTCACCCAATAATATGATTAGGGTGTTACATGATATCAGTAACCCTAATATAGGTAAAAAATAAGCAGTATAATTTTTTTGCAAAGGTTTTTAAGCAAAACTGCATTCAATACCTAAGTGAATGTTAAGTGATTTTCAGAGGGTACGTTACACCCCTGACACACACATTCAAATATTAGGGTGTTACAGGGTGTTACACGTGTTATGTCTTTCAGGGATTGTTATTTGATAGATAAATATCCATTATAGCAAAAAAAATCAATCCCGAATTTGCAAAAGATTACACGTATTGTATTTTGACCGATTTTTCGTTACAGCCAATATGTTCACCCCTATATATTACACACCTAATATCTAGGGTGTTACACGAGATATGACTATTGTCATTATGATTTTCTCATACCTCAATAGGTATAAAATCATATTATCAAATAAAATAGGGTCCGATTTTCAATTTTCAAATCTATCGCAAACGGATTTTACCTATTTTGGCCGTTTTTCGGCATATATATAGAGGTTGTATATATATATATATATATATACATATCTCTGTGTGTGTGTGGACTGCAAAGTACAGAAGCACTGCAAATCACTTCACCTTTGCACCTGACAAATTTCATGGCAGAAAAGTGAATTATTCTGCATATCAACATCTGAGGTTGATCACATTTCTGGGTTTTACTGATTGAAACCCATGGAGGCAAATGCACTCTCTGGTGATATTTAAGATATATCAACTGTAAATGAATTCACAGTTGTGTCAGATCCTAAGATATATTTGGATGTATACAACGAGTATATCAAGTGATATCTCTATGTTCAAATACATCTGGATACTGCTAGATATAATCTGAGCAGTTTTTACACAACACAATGTTTGTGTGTGTGTACGTCCACAACCACCTTTTGTCAATTCATGTATGGTTGCTGATCTGAGTTGGTACATGCATATGAAGTGATCATCTGTATCAACTGTCAGAATGCAATGTAGATATTGATGTTGCTCCAGCGATAGTGTGTGGAATGACGAGTGGACTGCACCCAACAGTTACCAGCTGTTTAATGGGTGCAGTATCTTGCCTTCGGGTCTGGAGATAACTCCATCCAGCCCTACAGCATCTTGTCTTATCCTGCTCCCTTATCTATCGCAATCACTGACATTTTCCACGCACATGTGTTTGGAAAATGGTATCTATGTATTATGTATTGATACAATACTTGATCATTACACTTGGAGTCAGTGTATTGTCAACATGTATAATGAATGCTAGTGTTTGTGCAGTGTATAGTACTGCTGATTAGTACTAGTGTGTGTGTGTGTGTTTACTTACACACACTTTGCAAGATCTTTATGGATATCACAATATCCTAACAACCTATCATGCAGATTGTCAGCATACCACGTACTGATTACATCTAACATGATATATATATAGTTTAGGGATTGTTGTAATTCCATGATAATCTCATTACGTGATGAGTTGCTGATAGATTTTACATGAAGCTCAGGTGAGCATTCCTTCAAGTAATCCACCATAGAATGTACATGTTACCTGTAGAGCATCTCGGCTCCACCAGGGCACGACAAACTAATTATGGTGTTGTGATTACTGTCAGGCACCCTTTGCAACATGGATTCTAATATAGATTAGCATTCACTGCAATATGCTTATGCTTTATGTACTACAGCTGTTATCGTGATCAAGCTGTACAGTATAATAAAGTATGTAACATTTACAACATTGCAATCATTCAGCATAAGATGTGTGCATGATATAGAAGTATATGCATTGTGTATTAATGATTGCTGTAAGTGAAATGAGTGTATGTGTGTGTGTGCTGATCTGCACACACATATTGTGCACAGATCATTGTGCTGCTGATAAGTATAATGCTGATGATCAAAAATATTTGTGTGGTCATCAGAACATTGGAATCTGCTGCAATATGATAATAGTGCATTCACAGCAGTATGTATCCACAGCATAGCGATCATGTGCTCTTAGCATTCCTGCATATATACAATCGTTCTGTATATGATTTCATCGCGAGTACACATGTGTGCTTCTCACTGCATGTAGACACATTAAAACTGTACGTGCTAAAATCGAGCATTCCTCGCATTTTATGAAATCATGAAAGGTATATATTATGCTGACAGGCCATACATCATTGCACGCAGTGATTGTAAACAGTGCGTAGAGATGATTTGCAAAAATCACTGATGTATGTTGTATACAAATGCGAGCGCTGACATGTATACAAATCAAGATTCCGTCGATGACCACTATGTCATATATCATTCTGGACAATTTTCGAACGTGATTCTTGCAAGCGCGCGCATGCTGCGATCAACTTCTGCAACATATGTGACCATCGCGCAGTATGCGACCATCGCGCATGCTGCCATCTGCAATTTAGTGATCATCGCGCATCAACATATATGAGGCTGTACAAAAAGCAATTCAGCGCAATCATGAAAATTGCGATACTGCGCTGATGATTTTCCGCGCGGAAACGATTTTGCTGATGATTTCTCGCATCTGCGAACATACATTTATCGTGTACATTTCATTGATGCGCCGATATATGCCATATGCACACCTTATTGCGTATATGTGTGATCAGCTGTTTCTGCGATTACGATGCGGAAAATCTTCTCGCGCAATTTCTGTGCTGTTGATATGCGAACGTATATTATTCGGGCTGCAGATATTCAATTTATGCGAACGCTGTCGTATGTGCGCCCTCCTGCAAACCTGCGAACAATATTAAATATGCTATGTCTATCACTGCACCCACTTGGGTTCTCGAGTATCGTGCCTTGACGACTTTTAGAATACCACTGTTACGGCTGTATATACAAGCGCCGTGAATATATTATCAATATACAAAGGAAACACCGCAAAGTTGGACAGCAATGCGAGTGTACGGATGAGCGGGTTTGTGAGTGCAGTCTCTGTAAGAGGATCTGCTGAAGCACAACGCTTCCTCACTTTTATACCTACGTCACCCATCATCTTAGATGGTACCGCCATTGGGTTGTGAACCCGAGACGTAGGTTGAACGACCAACATGGTAGTAACGACTAGTTCGTTCATGCCGCACATGCGAGTTCTGCGCATGCTGAAAGCTAAAGATGGTTCTTGGTTTGTTTCCAAGATGTATCTTTACTTTGCCATCTTCGAGTTCAATCATACGAACTCTCGATGACAGGGATGCCTGATGATATGACATAATCATCTGGCGACATGTACAGTCATCGTCGACCGTACTGACGACTGTCATAAATGTATGACGCGACTCGACCTGTACAGTCATGATCGACCATACTGTCGACTGTCATAATAATATATGACATGACCGACTGTCATAATAATATATGACATGACATGGATGACAGGTATGACACGTATGACATGTATGACACATATGTCATCGGTCATAACCCTGACACCGGCGCGTCAGCGCACGGTGATCTGTACCGTCGCGCCAGCGAACGGCGAAGCGAACGGTGAAGATGTCTACGATGATCGTCTGTCATCAACGCAGTCGATCGTCTTTTCAATCGCGAGTCACATTATAAAATACTAGCCATTCGGAAACTCAAAAAACAGATTTCCAAGATCGTTCGAGTTTTCAGTCGTCTGTCATCGTCAAAAAGATCGGATACTGCCAATCAATGCCTAGAAAGCTGGATTTCTAAGATCGATGCTTCGAACTTCGAAATTAACCCAAAGGGGAGTTCTGATGCAATTTCAAGCCCATTTCTTGTTTGCATCTTCCCGTGCACCTCCTGCTGTGACCCTGCCTGCTATGAATATCTTTGTGCATAATGTTTCTGCGACTGACGTTAAGTGTGCCTAGTTGGAAAAAGTGCAAATGTCGGCCGCTGCGGGCAGTGGCCATTTACTGAAAATGCCCGCCGCAGGCGAAAATTTTGAAAAAAAAGAATATTCCTTCCAAAAAATCCCTCAATTCTTAATAGGAAATTTAACAATCACTACAAATGAGGAATATTGTCAATATTCTCCTTCATACCAAATACTAGTATCATCATCAATAAAATAGAAGATACCATGAAATCATAAGGTACATTGTTTCACTCCATAAATGAGAATTTGCTATCTTCCTAATCACCTTACAGGGCCTAATCTCGGGGGTTCAGGCCCTTGAAATCACTTTACAATTTACACCCCTGAAATTACCTTACTAGGCCCTCCGGGCCCTTAAAATCTCCGTTCCGCAACAGCCCTACGGGCCCTTAAATCGCCCTTGCGCCGGGCCTTTCAGGCCCTTCGGGCCAAATCCCTTATTTTTTAGGCCAAATCCCTGATTTCTCGGCGGCTGCAAGGTAGCCGCCGACAAGCACTTTTTCCAGCTAGGTAAGTGTGTATGCATCGATATGTGTATGCATGGCTAACTGTTTGCTTACATGCAGGATCAGTGCTCGACCGCATGATGACCTTCGACTATTCGACCCCTTTCCGCTTGTGTTCATCTTCGACCGACTCCACGCTCAACGCTCGCCTACGAGATCCTCGCTGCATCCACGCACACCATTTTAGTTTCATATGCACTTTCGTGTGTGTGCCCTTCATGTCACTGTACGTTTTCAGATGACTTGTGTATTCTCCCTAATTCCCCGACCCCCCCCGCCATATGCCCCATGTGGCATCCGCGTATGCCCCCTTGTGACACACGCGCCCAATGTGTTTGTTGCTCAACTGGTGTGCCGCATTTTGTATGCACTCGCTTACGTGTGTGTATCGCATTCGTTTGTTTTCATCTTGTATGTTTTCGTTCCGACGTCTTGTGTGGGATCCGGGGGCTTTGGGTTTTTCTCGCCCATCACCGCGCACCGCCGAAATCCCGGCCATGCTTTTGCCGTGTATGTTCTGTTTGCATAATGTATTATTTTGTCTGACACGCATTAGAACATTTTTAGGCAGAGCACAGCACAGCATTTCGCAGGCGTTGTCGGCTTTGCGGACCTAATTTCGGGTCAAAGTCGTCAATGCCACGTGTCCAGGGCTGGGTCACAGGGCATTGGCATTTTCCCAAATTCGTAATAGTTCATTTGAATATTGGGGCTGTTTGGCCCCAATATTCTGAATATTGATGCTGATCAGCACCAATATTCAATGGAATCTTCCGAACATTGGGAACACGTCAATGCACTTGACCAATCCAGTTCTGAACACGTGGCCGCCTTACTTCCACATCAGCATTGCATCATTAATATAGCTCAGAATTGCTGCATGCGTGGCACGTTTCCATTGGTCCAAACCCGATGTGTCATAAATATATCCTTGAAAAAGGTGTTGAACAACACCGTTCAAGCAAGTTTGCAGAGCGCTTCTGGAGCTGCGCAAGGTTTTCAGGCCTAAATCTGAGTTTCGAGATCGCGAATTTCATCGCGTTCGATCGGAAAACCCGACCAACGGAATGTATCTCCTTATCGTTCTGGTATAGTTTACGACTCCGACTGTGTAAACTATTCCCCCCCATAATCAATAACCAGCACGACCAGTATAAATTTCCAGTACAGTGAGAGGGGAAATGAGTACGGCGTACAATAAATTCAAGTAATTCGCCACAGAAGTACTAAAATAGGCACACATCTCAATGAATTCCTCCGATCCGGGGTCATGTTTTAGAAATGTAATACTTTAAATATAAACCATCGGATCCACGACTCCAAAACCTTTCCAACGATATGCGACATGCACGGTAACTCATTCGTGTCAACTTGCCACGTGTCTCCCAAATTTGTTTTACGAAATTTCCCATCACTCTTAAAGGGGATACTGATTTGGCATGCGTTTTTTTGGCATTCGGAATACATTTATACACCGAATGTTGGGTATCGTTGGATAGATCTGCTTCGTAGCTGTTCATCCACGTATGTACCGATATGCGATTCCCAGTCAATTTTGAAATGGGAAGGGTTATACGCGCTGGAATTCACACGTCGTTTCCGTCTCAATCCCGAAAAAATTCTGAACCAGCGTGACGGTCATATCGTCTCGCATCGTCTCGCGTGTCATCGTGAATTTAATTTCCAGGATTATTAAATCATCATCAATTTATCTTCCATCGATATCGCGGATACGATTGCCGTTGGCGTTGACTAGCTGAAGGATAAAGAGCTGCGCACCAACATCTCCTGCTCATAATTTTCTCAACGGTCCTTCGCTTCGCCTCATGGGCGGAACGATGTCGTGGCTGCTGTGTTATGCGCAGGGATTTCGGAAGTGTTTGGCTGCTTCTATTTTTCAGTTTACTTATGCATATGTGCCAACTCACGATACTCATTTTGTGCAGCTTGTGTCGCAGGTTTTCCGATGGCGAGGAGGGGCGCGCTTTCTTGTGGTGTGGAAGTCTAGGGCAACCTAGCTTGGGATCACACCCAACCACATCGGACCCACCTTGTTCTCACGTTTTATTCAACTCACTTTGAATCTGCATACAAAGTTTGAGGAGCATCGAGGTGTGATAAGTTAGAGACTGATTTATCTTTTTGGGTTTATGGCGTCATCGCGACCTCTTGGGGTGTGGAAGTCAAGGTTGAGCATGCCAACCTTGCTTGGGTTCGAACCCAACCACATCGAAGTCCTCTGTGTTAGCGCACGAAACTTTGTACTAAATTTGCTGAGAGTAATATTAGTTCACCATCTTGCGCGCAAGGATTGTCGTCAAGTATGCACGAGAAGGTCACTTCCATGACAAAGAGCTTTTTGGGTTTGGGTTTTCATGTACCCAAACCAACAAATGCCAAACAGTCAAGGTCTTCCCGTGCTTCCTAGCAAACGAAACTACGCTGATATTTTGCCAAGATATATATCTTCAAGTTCCCTAAAGCACAAGGACTGAGATACATTGTTTGCGAAACAAACAGTTTATTTCCTTGGCAGATTTATTGGGTTTGGGCTCGAATGTACCCAAACCCAATATATTCCAAACAGCCAAGGGCTTTCCGTGCGTTCTAGCGCACGAGACTTTCCACAAATATTGTCGAGATATATACATTTAACTTGCCTGAAGCTCAAGGACTGGCATAGACTGTGCCCGAAACGAACAGTTTATTTCTTTGGCAGATTTATTGGGTTTGGGCTCGAGTGTACCCAAACCCAATACATGCCAAACAGCCAAGGGCTTCCCATGCGTTCTAGCGCACGAGACTTTCCACAAATATTCTCGAGATATATCTCTTTAAGTTTCCTGAAGCTCAAGGACTGAGATACATTGTTCGCGAAATGATCAGTTTATTTCTTTGGCAGATTTATTGGGTTTGGGCTCGAATGGACCCAAACCCGATACGTGCCAAACAGCCAAGGGCTTCCCGTGCGTTCTAGCGCACGAGACTTTCCACAAATATTGCTAAGATACATATTTTAGTTCCCTGAAGCACAAGGACTCAGACTTCGATGTGGTTGGGTTCGAACCCAAGCAAGGTTGGCAAGCTCAACCTTGACTTCCACATCCCAAGAGGTCGCGATGGCGCCACAAACCCAAAAAGATCAATCAGTCTAAAACTTATCAAACCTCGATGCTCCTCAAAGTTTGTATGCATATGCAAGGTGAGTAGATTAAAATATGAAAACAAAGTAAGTCCGATGTGGTTGGGTATCATCCCAAGCTAGGTTGCCCTAGACTTCCACATCTCAAAAAGGAGCGTCCCTCCTCGCCATCGGAAAACCTGCGACACAAGCTGCACACACCGAATACCGTGAGTTCGCACATATGCAATAAACAAATTGAAAAATAAAAACAGCCAAACATTTCCGCAATCCCTGCACATAACACAGCAGTCACAGTGAACACCGTTCCGGCCATGAGGCGAAGGAACGTTGAGAAAATTATGAGCAGTAAATGTCGCAGCGAGCGCTTTATGGTTGAGCTAGTCAACGCCAGCGCCAACGGTAATCGTATCCGCGATATCGATGGAAGATAAATTGATTATCTGTTTTAATAATCCTGGAAATTAAATTCACGATGACACGCGAGACGATGCAAGACGATATGACCGTCACGCTGGTTCAGAATTTTTTCGGGATGGAGACGGAAACGACGTGTGAATTCCAGCGCGTATAACCCTTCCCTTTTGAAATCTAGCACGAATTGCCAAAAAAAAATAGTTTACAGGGGTACTGTAAAATTAGAAAATGAATTTCGCTTAGATATGGGAATTTGTCATATACGCGATGAAAATAGCGATAGTTTACACCATTGTAAACTAATACACAGGCAATGCCTGTCGCAGTGGAGTGATACTGATTTCCGTTTTTTGACGAGACTTCATTTTTACAGACGCCCACATCAAATTGTTGTCCTCTTAATCCTTAAACTCGTAGTAGTAATGACTTTTCCCACACCGTGATGCGCATCGGGGGCAGGAAGCTTGATACCATACTTTGAAGAGTTCATTTCCCCTCAAAGCTGCCTTGGTTCCCAAGCGCTTTCGAAGTATTATCCGGAGGGCTCTGAGCACTCTCCAATCGTGCAGGGAATGGTTGCCACAATGAACTTGCGCCACCTTTATGAAATTCGAATCGATGTAGTGTAAAAGCGAAGGCCATCTAGGTGGTAGGAATAGGAACGGGAAGTGGACCGCGCTGGAACCTATAAAAAAGTTTTTTTAGTCAACTTTTCTTAGTCACTCCAAATGCAGTCGACTGTGATGCAGAAACAAAAAAGTGTGGGAAGAGAGGTGTATGCCTCTCTAGTTCTGGCGCAACTGATTTGGTCCCTTATGCATTTAAGCGTGTCGCCCGCGCTGAGGTAATCCTTTTCCTCAGCAATTGATATGTGCCGTACGACGGAAATTGTTTTTGCGATTACAACGTTCTTGAAGAAGAAATATTGGTCAAGGATTGCTCTATATCAGTCTTTAGCAGCGCGTTTGCTTTACCTCGGTCTTTAGCAGCGCCAAGCCGGCTGTTCAGTAAATTCCCAAAGCAAAAGCTGAAATAGTATCTCAACGCTGCTCGATCTGCTATCAGCTATGCGTCTTGCTTATCAGCGCCAGAGTGTTTCCAGCGGACCGCATACGAGTACTCCGTATTGTCCTATCGTTCCAAAGAGGCCTCGAAACTTATTATCTGTCACGTGCGAGACGCGCAGGGAAGGCGTCGATGCCCTCGCTATCAGTGCCATGCGGGAAGCCGTCGCCGTGCCGTGCTTAGCCGTCCCAACGCTGCTCAAAGAGAAGAGCGCGAAGAATTTGATGAAGTCGCTCACATGGCGGCCGCTCGGGCTGTCGTTGATCTGTGGGCTGTTCACAGGCTTGGCTCGTCTAACCGTCGTGCAGGTGAAGCTCGTCTAGCCGTCGTGCAGGCGTCCAGCGCCCTCCAACCTCCGCGATGTTCACTGTCTCGTGGCACTAAGCCATCGATCCTAGGCTGCGCGTGCTAGAGGACAGCGGAGGTCGCCGAGGCCGCCGGGAACAGTCCTTCAAGGCGAAGGCCTGCCGTTTACTTGCGAACGGATTCATGAGTCACTTCCCACGGGTTACAGCTGATGCATGCCGTGGTCTCAGGGTGTAAAATTGGCGGGGCCCACCATCGCTGCGGCCATAATGCCTACCTCCCCTGTCGTTGCGTTTGGTCTATGCCTCATGGCTGGAGCAGAGAAACTTCAGCTGGGCACCAAACACGGGGCACTGCAAGTTATAGGTGCCCACACTAACCTTCCCGTTGGCGGCGGTCACTGTTCTCAACCGATACCCTTATATGCATGTTTCTTCGAAGGAACATATTAATTCGATCCATGGCATATCACCACTGTCCACAGTCCACAGGTCCCACTACTGTGTATCAACAGCATCAACCCTTCACGTCATCACTGTCCACAGTCCACAGGTCCCACTACTGTGTACCTACAGCATCAGCCCTTCATCATCACTGTCCACAGTCCACAGGTCCCACTACTGTGTGCCCTGCAACATCAACCCTTCACGTCCATCACTGTCCACAGTCCACAGGTCCCACTACTGTGTCCCTACAGCATCAACCCTTCCTTCCATCTTTGTCCGGAGTCCACAGGTCCCACTACTGTGTGCCTACAGCAACCCCTCATGTAAATCACTGTCACAGTCTCACAGGTCCCCACTACTGTGTACCTACTGCATCAGCCTCATCATCATAGCCACAGCCCACAGGTCCCACTACTGCGTCCCTACAACTATCACCCCTTCACGTCTATCACTGTCCACAGTCCACAGGTCCCACTACTGTGTACCTACATCAACCCTTCACGTCATCACTGTCCACAGTCCACAGGTCCCACTACTGTGTACCTACAGCATCAATCCCTCATGTCATCACTGTCCACAGTCCACAGGTCCCACTACTGTGTATCTACAGCATCAACCCCTCACGTCACTTGAATCCTTAACTCATTGCCCTCCTGAAGCCGTCGTCCTCGTTAGCATTTCGCGACTGCGATCCGCTAACTTCCCCAAATGGTTCCGCCTGCAGCCCGGTGGTGCGCTGCTGCCAGCAGTGTTGCACCACAGCGCACCACTGTGGTGTGCCCGCCTGCTGACGTGGCCCTCCTTTTCTGATTTCACCCTTCTGCGCGGCACAGGACTTATTGTAAGTGTTACGGCGGCGTCGATGATTGCTGTGATGCCAGGTTACTTCCACCTTTTCTTGACTTTTCATACTCGACCCGAAAGCCACCGGGCCGTTGATAGTACTTTTCGTGTTGCTCACTTTACCGTAACTACCAGCTGTCATCTGTCTGTGTCACTCCGTTCATTTCCCCACTTCTCCATAGCTCGACCCACTTTGCTTCCATTCGATCTATTCGAACTTTCCCTTTTTACAGCGATGTTGCTAAAATTTCCATCACATACAAATGTTGATCCCCGTCTCCGCATCGAGGTCCTTGCACTCCAAGCTAATCTGTTCAGCTAACTGACGTACACAAAACTCCAAATTACACAAAACCCTTGCACGCATACTGTTACTCCGCTCATGGGCTCCCGCATCTCCACATACTTGTCCCTCTGCGATTCACGTCATCCAACGCCGTACAGTCATCTGCGGCATCGCCTCAACCGCCTATCCTCCCCGTCGTCTCACACCGCTCACTGACTCTTGGAGCTCCCCGGCAGGAGGGCCTCTTGTCTTCGGAGCACCTCACGATGCCAGCAGCACGACGGAGCATCTACCTAACAACATCCCTCTCGGGGTCCTTGTGCTCGTTGCGAACACCGTGGTGTGCCCTGCGTCCCCTGCCTTCCTGCCGCAAGCTCCCATCTGTCTGTTGCTTGACTTCTGCCCCCTCCTTATCGTCTACCCCCTCACCTCGCCCTGCCCGCACGATGCCCGTTCAGGGATTTCCCCCATTCATTGCACTCCATATGAATGGCGAAAGCCCCAAAAGCTTTCACAGAGCGCTCAGCGGCGTTCCATCATGTTAAGGGTTCAGTATTTCATCCTTGCAGGCGAGGGCGAGCCTTCTGATGCCCATATGCGTGGATGTGACGTGGCAGCTGGGCCAATACATAGGAGCTTGGATGTAGCATGGCAATGTGGATGAGCCCGGATCAGAAATAGGGCCTGGGTAAGGAGTAGGGCCTGATGAGAAGGTGGGGGAGCAACAGGCTGCAAGCGCCAACACCATTATCCAACGCTCAGTGCTGCAAGATCTATCGCTCAGTGTGACAATCACTCTGCAGACTGTGTTCTCGCTGATGTGGCAACTCTTGCTTGCATTCACGGTGCTCCCTTGGTCCAGCTGGCGCATGGACTGGAAGGTGGCGATTGCAGTTCTGTGAGCCCTCAACACTAGCCCTGGACCCCCCGTTCCCATCTCTCACCTCAGTTTTTGCCTCCCCGCTGCTTGCCCCGCGACCCAGCTGTGCAGTTCGCTCTTCCACGAGCATCCCTGTCCCCAACATCGTGAAGACAACAAACGGGCATCGCCACGGCGCATCGAATGGTTCGAGCATTCCATCTAAATTCCTGCTCAATGGGAATGCGTCACGTGCATCGTCATGTGCGTTTCATGTCAGCATTAGATCGCCCTGCAACAGGCACGGCATGCGCAAGCGTGCTCTCCTCGAGACAGTAAACCAGAACTGCGGTCCTTGGAGATGTATGCTCTCCTCGGGACAGTAAACCAGAACTGCGGTCCTTGGAGATGTATGCTCTCCTCGACATTAAACCAGAACTGCGGTCCTGGAGATGTATGCCTCCCCGATGATTAAAACTATCCGCGCAACCCGGAGATGTATGCCTCCCGACATTAAACCAGAACTGCGGTCCTTGGAGAGGGCGTTCTCCGACAGTAAACCAGGAACTGCAACCTGGAGATAGTGTAGGCCTCCTCGACATTAAACCAGAACTGCGTCCCCTTGAGATAGGCTCTCGACATTAAACCAGAACTGCGGTCCTTGGAGATGTATGCTCCTCGGGACATTAAACCAGAACTGCGGTCCTTGGAGATGTGTATGCTCTCCCGGGGACATTAAACCAGAACTGCGGTCCTTGGAGATGTATGTTTTCTCGGGACAGTAAACCAGAACTGCGGTCCTTGATGTATGCTCTCCCTGGACAGTAAACCAGAACTGTGTCCTTGGAGATGTATGCTCTCCTCGACAGTAAAACCAGAATCCAAGGTCCTTTGAGATGTATGCCTCCTGGACAGTAAACCAGAACTGCGGTCCCTGGAGATGTATGCTCTCCGGGACATTAAACCAGAACTGCGGTCCTTGGAGATGTATGCTTCCCGGGCGCAAACCAGAACTGCGGTCCTTGAGATGTATGCTCTCCTCGGGACATTAAACCAGAACTGCGGTCCTTGGAGATGTATGCTCTCCCTCGGGACAGTAAACCACAGAACTGCGGTCCTTGGAGATGTATGTTCTCCTGGACAGTAAACCAGAACTGCGGTCCTTGGAGATGTGTATGCTTTCCCTCGGGACATTAAACCAGAACTGCGGTCCTTGGAGATGTATGCTCTCCCTCGACATTAAACCAGAACTGCGGTCCTTTGAGATGTGCTGCCTCCCTCGACAGTAAAGCCAGAACGCGTCCTGATGTATGCTCTCCTCGGGACATTAAACTGAACTGCGTCCTCGGAGATGTATGCTCTCGACAGTAAACCAGAACTGCGGTCCTTGAGATGTATGCTCTCCTCGGGACATTAAACCAGAACTGCGGTCCTTGGAGATGTATGTTCTCCTCGGGACAGTAAACCAGAACTGCGGTCCTTGGAGATGTATGCTTGGTAGCTGCTTGGTGCCATTCCCTAGGTGGCTGCAATCTCAGCCCCGTCACCTCGTCATGCCGCAGGTATACGGGGATCTTCCCAACCGCCGTGAACAACCTAATTATGGCCAACGCTAACCAGCACGTGTCCCCGACTGTGTTGTATGCATTCATGCCGCTGCAGCCCGTCTTCACCGGAGTCTTGGACCTGCTGATATTTTACGATCCTGTGTATTTGAGCAGGTCAGTCAGACACCCGTAGGTATGCTGGTCGGATGCGGCCAATGTGTGTTCCTAAAGTAGATGTGGCGATTACCATTACGCCACGTGTCTGTGATTCCCTGATACACCAGCGAGGACAGCCGCACTGGGATTGAGTGAACAGCGATCATGACGCAGGGACGGTTCCATTAAACTTCAGCGATCATGAAACAGCTTCTGCCGCGCTGCATGCGGCTCGGATTTGAGTGCATGGCTAATTCAAGCATATTTTTCGAGGCTTCTCAAATATGCGGAAGTTCACACTTCATCTGTCTCAATCTGTGATGCATTGTAGTGTAATGAAAAGAAATCGGAGGCGGGTGTGACAGTTTCATCTGCAGTGGTGGGATTTTTCTTGGGCTCGCACTTTATATTAAGGGGAAAGCCCTTGATAGCTCGCCTCAAAGTGATATGCACGAAGGCGCGGTTGCCAACGTTATAGACCTAGAGTTGCTCCAAATAGATGAGAAAGGACTATGGGATGAGAATGACGATGATGACGAAGACATGATGGACTCGGCTCTCCTTCTAGCAGAGTACCGTGATGCCTGATGGATACCAGAAACATGTCGAGATGGGAGAGTGAGAGTCGTTGTTTATAGTGCCGTAGCGTCGATGAATGAGCAATCAAGGTATGTCCAAATGCTTCATTGCATTGTAAATGGCATTCTGGTTTCTGAAACCACAAGACGACTTTTTAGAGGATCCAAGGATGGGTGTTTATAGCAGATTTTGGCTCTATCTTTACATTCGCCATTTCGATCATTTTTCCAGAACTCAGACTCAGGACTCAAGACTTGGCATTCAGGTCTCACTTCTTGCGAGGTGCGTGCCAGAAGGCGTATATGTAAAATCTTGACCGATGGATATCATCCCCCCGAGGTGACGAATATATCTAATGAGGACAGATTTGCAAAATGGCATTTATCGCGATGACAAAAAGCAAAAAACATTACAACGCCCTGACAATACCGAGAGAACATCGACATCGATCCGCGTTCGACGGCGTTTTTTGCTTTTTGTCACCGCGATGATTGATTTTTTCACAAATCCGACCGTTAAATATATTCATCACATCGGGACGATGATATCCAACGGTTATTTTTATTGTAATGTACGCCACCTGGCACACACTTCGCGAGAAATCCCGAGTCCTGAGTTTGAGTTCTGGAAAAATGATCGGAATGGTGAATGTAAAGATAGAGGTGGAAACAGCAATAACTGTTTGTCTGTAGAATGTCAATTTAGCTATCACTCCACTAACCTATCATTTAGCTTGCAAATGCGGGCTTCCCTAATTACCCTCAAGCACCCATGACGAAGGAATACGTAATGCGCCACGTTTGTACCAGATATCACTCTGAAGGTGCGAGCATCGGATTGATGGAATCAAGTTTCATGCTGCATTTGACGTGCGGCGAACGATCCGTTCCTAACGACCACGCATAAGTTCGGCTTCGAGACGATATAATCCAAGGGTACGCGTTATCGACACAGTTGCCTACATGCATGTGTTCATAACGCAACATGCATTACTATACGTGTAGAGATAATCACGTGGTGCATGCTAATATAGTCTGTGTATGCAGCGACCTTCGCTCATACCTGCAGTATGTGTGTTTCACGCTGTGAATCGCTTCGTGTGTAGCCTTGTTTGCCCCGTCACGCCGGGACACGCGTCGTGATTATCACGGTCTGATTTGACAATCGGATGCCTCTGTTGCTTGGCACATATCGCACGATGCGTGGTGGTAAGCCAGAGTGAATACTATATGGAATCAAGTTTCATAGATGCTTATTGTTAACAACGACCCTAGGGTACAGACGAGATGACCTGTGACTCCATAACCAAGTTCACGATTCGTGAATAGTCCCCCTTTCAAGGGTGTGTGGGATCCGTCGTGCCTGTTGGAACTGCTACCCCGCTTTTTAGGAAGTCGGCAGTTGCAGTTCTCCAGTTTTCTGGTTCCTGTGGCGTATTCTTTGCGGTGCGCCGATATCACCAAGGGACACCACTTGCTTGACACCCATCTCCAGGGTGATCACTATCCCACAAGGAATTCGCCCCGTCACTCCTTTCGGGGATTTCTATGGTGAAAATCCCGACGGCAAAATGATCAAATTACATCTTATTTTCAACTTGATGTCACAGTTTCGCTGTTTTTTGCCCATACGCGGGGAAATGCAAATAAACTCCAAATATCGCTTTGAATCATGCGTGAAGAGCGCCTGCTAAAGGAATATAATGTATTCGGTCCATCAGTTTCTATGGTTTCTACTATATGGGGCTTGAAACCTGCATAATATGATGAGCCTGCAGGTTATGCATATGTCAGTTGTGGGGGTTTATCCTCCAGATACAAGTGAAAGGTGTTCGTGTGATACTCGGAGATATTGCAGTTCTTGCATATTTATTTTTCGTTTTTGCGTCGTCACGAATTTCTGGGGACCGCGAGGCATCGCGAGGGCACGCGAGAGGAGCTCTCAGAAACTGGACAGCGATTTTTTTCGCAAGTAAATCGAGGAATGCGGAGCGTCGTCGTTTGCATCTTCGCACAGGAGCCCGCGAAAATCGGAGTGGTGACACGCAATCTCAATCTATAGCTTCGACGGTTAAATTCGCCGGAGATGTGCTACTCATTTGCGATTCCGCAAGGCTTGAATTTATTCGCATATCCAGCGCGAGGACTCTAAAAACCGGGGAGAAAAGTTCGAGGCGCACCTGTGGAGGTGCATCAAAATTTGGTCCTCGAATTTCCATCCGAAGATCAGCCATCGTCAGCCACTCGACAGTACTTTTGACGATTGAAGTATAAAGATGCAAATTTCGCGCGTCTATTTTCTCTGAATTCCTCGTCCAGAATCGCGTTCTCGACGAGGAAAATGCAGATGCAAGAATTGCATTGCTGGCATTGTTAATTTGGTAGGCGGTCGCCCGTGTTAATCTGGTAGGCGGTGCATACCTATATGGCATTCCTACATTTCACAAGTATGATTACCAAAAGCCGCGTGGTTGAAATGCACCAAGGACATATACCGTATCCGTGCCGGTTCAAAGCGATGTGCGAAATTACAAGCTTTGAAAAGTTAATACTAATAGTAGTAATAGGTGTTGAAACGTGCACAGATTAGGTGCTGCCGTCTACTTCAGCCTCCATCCCTTATACAATTGTTGCTTTCTGCCAAGATTGGCCACATGCAGCACCAATATGTTGGTCAATGCTTCCCTGCCTCATATTCACCCCCATAACCCCCATTTCAATTCCCAGTGCTTATGTTTTCAGCTCAAACAAGCAGAGAAACAGCAGCATCCGAACGTTGGATATCTCTGGGCTATGCCTGCCGTGGTTCATATAGATTGCACAGACCGCCGTGATGTACACCGATATATCGGAGACAGCTCCCTCTGTTGACTGGCCCTCGAGGTATTTCTATCAGGATGCCGTTCACTCCTGCATTCAAGATAATAAACAATCTCAGTGGTTATGAGTGGTATCGTTTTATCCATGCAGAGGCACTTGGAAGCTACTTGAAATGGGAACGGTGGTTAACATGACAACCGAGGGCATCGTGGCAACCAAGGGGAGAGGGGGGGCTTCTGTTAGTACCCTCTGATGTAAGGAAGCAAGGGGAGCCGTCTGCACAGTGATGGCACCCCAGCCACCATCCCGACAAATCACCAACCCTTCGCGAAGGGCGAATGCCACAGGGAAAATGGCAACCGGACAACACATTGTGGGGCGCACAACGGGCCAATGAAAAAAACAGAGAACTGTGCCTTATGTGCGAGTTGAGATCTTGAAAAGCCAAAAGATGTTGTCTCGAAGGAAGCGTGTGCCCTAAAACCAATTGTCTTTATCTCGGGTTTCTAAGTGTCCAATCAAGATGGGAAGCCAGAGAAACGTGAACAAGATGGGAATACCTTGTGCTCTGGCTGATGCCAGCAAGGTGAGCAGGCACTGGCGATTTGCCAAGAGTCCCGCGATCCCAATACTTCTGCTGCTCTAGCCCAGGTCCTGAATGCCCACGTCATGCACCCTCACTCGAGAGGAACAGAATAAGCATCTTTGCCTTGACATTTTTGATACTTATAGAGGAACTCGAGTCGATCCCCGCCCACTGAGTCCCGCTGATGATAACCAGTTTGTGCATTATACGCTGGACCATCACAAAAAAAATATCGCTGGACGATCTGAAGTCGCAGGCACAACAACTTTGAACGAAGAAGACTGCACATTGGCATTACTGCGCTAAGCCATATCTCCCTCGAACAAGGCCAATTCGTCGGTGAGCGCTGAGGCCGTCACATGGCTGTAGCAGATGTCAACAACCACGCAACATTTGAAGATCCCAGCGATATTTTCAACCCTGGCCGGTTTGGTGACAACAGTTATGATGGTGTGCACTGGTCACCGCGCTCCTGTGCGGATGCAGCGCATGCAAGCCAACAGATCCATGAACGCGTCGGGTGGAGGGGCACAGGTGCGGCCTGCACCTATCCAAGCTCGGGCGGGAGTGCCTTGGGCAGGGTCAGTGCAGACGTAGCCTTGCAGCTTCAAGAAGCGCGCATCGCTCCACAAGGCCTGCACAACCGCCAGCCAGTTTACTGCGCCCAGTAAGCACATCGCCCCAAGAACCACAGCAAGAAGCTGACATCTCCACCGTGCTGAAGCCCGCAAAGCATGGCAACCTATCCGAACGTCGCGCCATGGCCACATTCCTCACACCACGCCGATCCAATAGAGTAGTGCGCCGCGCCGGTTACCTCTGTTTGAGCGAGATACTGAAAGACCTTGGCGGCGGATGGACGCTCGTTGTCATCCGCGATGAGAGATCTGACACAAAGCAGGTTCCCCCCCAAGTGCTGAGACAATTCACTTCCCAGGCTGCAACGGTTTCTCGTAGAGAATGCTCGTCCGTGACGCTGTCGATTTGTGCTCGGGCGGGTAAGTCACTGCTGTGACAGTGAGCTGTGTATGTCTCAATGAAGCAGGCAAGGGAGCGGTTCGTTGCCTCGCTGTTCCAGATCGAGGGTCCCCTTACTTTACCAGGGGGGCCGAGTACATATGCACTTGGCACGCTGCCTGGCGACGGGAAAGCATTTTGGGAGCCCCAAGAAACAAATCTCGTATCCATCATGGGTGCTCGAAGGGTAATGGCGAGGATATCGACGCGCGGCGCCAGGCACAGCCGCTGAATATGGGGCTGGCAGATTGGGGCACGCAAGCCGCAGATGCAGGAGGTGTAGCGGCAAGGGTTCGCAGCCCATCCGTGTGGGGACTTGCACAAGCCAAGGGCGGTCGCCCGAGGCGCGGGACACGAGCGTCGAATACAGTCACGACATGCGGTGCCACCCCTGCGAGCAAGCCTCCACTGCTGCCGGCGATAACATGCTCTGTGATCTCGGGTAGCGGAAAGCGTGCGATGAGGCGCGGCACCTGGAGATGATGGCAGCCAAGCGGGGATGCTTGCGGCACCAAGCCTGTGCCCACCGCACCCAACACCAATCCGTTGCCTCCCATCGTGCCGGCAGGACCCCATGCACCTGCTGCCTGCATCCCAGCGCCCCACCGCAGTATGGCAAGCTGGGCTCCAGCCTTGGCATGAGGGCGCAACGAGGAGGGTCGCAGCTCGCGCTGGAAAGGACGTGGCAATCTGACGGTTATCATGCGTTGGGGCTGCCTGGCCTTGTCCGTCAGACCTGATCTATGGTAACGAGGCCATTTCCGCCGCACCAACCCGGATATGGGCCCTAGCTGACCCCCAAACAACTTCGAGATGGCATCGGTGCCGCTGAGGCCATCGATGACGCCCGGCCCGCCCCGTCAGCGCCCGGAGAGTGAAGAATCCCATGTTAACGACTGCAACCTCCCATAGACGGTCAATCAACCAAAATCTCCCCGTGCATTTACATCGCCCCATTGCGCCGAAGGCTGACGAACCCCACCCGCATTATAACGTATCCCCCGAATCCCTCTCCAATCTCCAAAACTGATATCGGCCAGACCGCGTCGATGCGATCACTGCCATGCTGCCAGGGGATTCCGCTTGGGCTATGTTCCCACAGATTGATGATGAGGCCACTGACTGGCCACTGCTTCCATGGGAGGGTCCTTGCCAGCTCTCATCGGGGTACGCTCATAAGGATGCGCGGGAGACGGTTTGTGGATCATGGCGCGGATAATCCCATCAGGGCGCATGGGCGGGAACCCAAGAGGGAGGCAGTGTGTGGAGGACCTGCGGTGGATGGCCGGACTGCTGCATGCGCACCAAGCACGGGATCACCGCTGAGAAGAGCAGCACCCCACACCCGCGCCCCGTACTCAACATCATGTTGCACTTCCTGCCATGGGGCGCATAGCACGCCCTGAAATACGTTTGATGTCCTCTAGGAACTGAGGTTTGCCACCCGCGGAGAACCCGGCAGCCCTCCGCGACTAAGCTGGCCCAAACATCACCCAAGAGAATTTGTGCGAACGCAAGCCCAGAGCGAGCTGTGACACGAGAGGCCCGAGACATAAATCACGGATGGCATCATAGCCAGAAGGAAGACAGTCGACTGTTCGGAACACGCGTAAGACAGGCTAGTGTATATGCTCCTGTGCGCTACGACACCGCTGCCAGGAGTGAGCACTCTGCGGTGGGGTGTCAGCGGGAGTATGCGCAAATTGAAGCTGGCATTGGGGACACGAGTGTATACACTCCGGAGGAACTGCAACTGCTGCCAGACTACCACGCGTTGCAGCGCCACAAACGCCACGTAGACTGCCGCGCGTTGCAGCGCCACAAACGCCACGTAGACTGCTGCCACGCGTTGCAGCGCCCCAAACGCAACTGATGGGAGGGCAGGTACGGAGCATGTGGCTGGTGCTCACCCTGAGCGGACTGCCGACTCTCCGCGAGCCACAGGGCCATGACAGTCATGCCCCAGCCGTACACGTCCACCTTATTGCAGAAGCTGCTGCGCAGCTGCTCTGGGGCTTTGAACACGTTCTCCCCCTGCCGCGGTACCCCTCCCCGCAGCCCGTCAGGCCAACGCATCGACGGCATACAGCATCTGACACCCACACCCAGCCCTAACTCTCCTCCCCTCCATGAAGCCATGAAGCAAATCGCACCATGAACCTCTGACTGCCCCGGAACGGACAGAAAATTGATGTGGGGCAGACACCGTTTCAGTGTTACCATTGATATGGGGCAGACACCGTTCCCGTGTCGCCGTTGATATGGGGCAGACACCGTTCCGTGTCACCCGTTGATATGGGGCAGACACCCGTTCCGTGTCGCCGTTGATATAGAAGAACACCGGTTCTGTGTCGCCGTTGATATAGGGCGAACACACTTCAGTGTCACGTTGATATGGGGCAGTTTACCGTTTATCGCAGCGGAGCCACGATTCCGTGTCGCCCCGTTGATATGGGAACAGGCCGTTCCATGTCGCCCGTTGATATGGGGCAAACACCGTTTCAGTGTCACCGTTGATATGGGGCAGACACCGTTTCATCAACGGCAGACACCGTTTCCGTGTCGCCGTTGATATGGGGCAGACACCGTTCCCGTGTCGCCGTTGATATGGGGCAGACACCGTTCCCGTGCCCCCGTTGATATGGGGCAGACACCGTTCCCGTGTCGCCGTTGATATGGGGCAGACACCGTT
>LGRX02003137.1:0-14558 GCA_001247695.2 Cymbomonas tetramitiformis | reverse complement strand
CCCCACCCCATTTCCACATGGTCACTGCATCGGATGGCCAAACGGACTTGATATTCGTGTTCCGCACACTCAAATCACAAAAATATGTTGGCCCCATGCTTTGCCATCCAGCCTTGGTGGTTGGGTGGCGCCCCCTCAGGCGGGCACCCAAGAGGTAGCGATTTTTCACACCCACCCCACCAACCCCCCCCACGAAGCTCAGTTGGTTCACACCACTTGGATGACCAAATCGACTTCAACTCACCTACCACCTTGTATGCACGCCGTACATGACCCAATCTACCTCTGGGTACCGACCATATGCCCCATCATGGCCGTATGCGACCACACCACACCGCCTTCCACGGGGTATAGGCTTCTCCATCAAATGATGGAGAGGATATCCAGCTTGATAATACCTTGGGGACACAAAGATATTGTTAGTGACAATAAATAAGGTTTATTATATTAAACAATGAGTAAATCAATTTCTGAAAAAGAAATACAAAAGTTTTATTTAGATCCTGAAATAGGATTGAGTGGTGTATCATCATTTACAACTAAATTAAAATCTCGTGGGTATAAAGTTACCGAAAAGCAAGTCAAAGAAGCTATTGAAGCCACCGAGCTTAATCAAACATTTTCTCAAAAAAAGAAATTAAATAGAAAAGAATTGTTTCCTATTTATGGTAAAGACCCTAATAAAAATTATATTCAAGCTGATTTAGCATTTAAACCAAATGTTAAAAGACAAAATAAAGGATTTTCTGTAATTTTAACGGCTATTAATGTAAACACAAGAACGGCTTATGCATATGCACTCAAATCAAAAACGGTCAAAGATAAAAATAATAAAAACATTGAAAGTGCTGAGGGAATTATACCGGTTTTTAAAAAATTAATAAAAGATTCAAAAATGAATGTATTGACAACTGATAATGGATCAGAATTTACAAACAAAGCTATGAAAAAGTTATTAAAAGACAATGATATTGAACACTATTTAAATGAGCCTGATGACCATTCAACTATGGGTATGATTGAAAGATTCAATAAAACATTGAAAATAAAATTAGAAGCGAATTCTGCAAGTAAAGATAGCGTAAATTGGGTTGATTATTTAGACTCTATTGTTAAAAATTATAATAGCACACAAAATGTTGGAAATATTAATAGGTCCGCGCCTGATAATATGTCATATACAAAAATAATTAGAAATATTTTATTAAAAAGAAATAAATTGACCGAACTTCTTGAAAAAGTAGGTATAAAACCTGGAGATAAAGTAAGAATTAAAATTAAAACTAAAACATTTGATAAAGAGTCTCAAAAATGGTCTACAAAAATATATAAAGTAAAATCAATAAAAGGATTAAGTTATGTTATTGAGGATGGTAATGAGACTTTAGCTAGACGATATAAACCAAGAGAATTATTAGAAGTCAAAGGAAATGCTTCTAACAAAAAGACTAATGAGCCCACGGTAAAAGAATTAGTAGTTAAACAAAATAAAAAAGAAAAAACTTTGAAAAAAGAAGGAGTTTCATCTTCCAATAGAATTTCTAAAAGAACACGAAGTCAAAATAAAAATAATAAAGATAATGAAACAGAAATTGATTTACGATAATTTTTTTAAATTAGATTATATATATATATATATAATTATGGTAAGAGCAAATCAAACACAAGCTCAACGAAGACTTAATAATAGAATTTATTGTGGGTACAAGGACCCTGCACCATCAGGTCGTCCGCTTGGAAATCAAATTCAATGCAAAGCTAGTGGTCAATTAAGACGTTTTGGAAGGATTTTAAGAGCACCTCATCCAGCCGATAGGCAACAAAATAGACGAAGACGATAATTTTATATAATATATATAATATATATAATATGAGAAAGATTTTGACTGATGATATTGTTAGACAATATTGTTTAAATGAATCAGGGTTTAAAAATGCTGCATCAAATAAATCAATTTTTAAAGGGTATTCTAATTTAGCATCAAAAAATTATTCAATGACTGCACCTTCTCAGAATTCTGTGGACTTTTATAATTCAATTTCACAAACTTCATTTATAAATCCATCTGATTTGATTCAAAATTTAAAACGAAATGATGTTAATGTTTTTGTCCCGGAAAATTATACGAGAGCGGACAATTTACAAAGGTTTGCAGATTTAAGTGAATCTGATGTAGAAACTCCAATAAGAACTCCTATATCACCTGAATCTGAATTTGAAGAAGAAGAAGATTTTTTGAATGAATTAGAAACTAATCAGTTAAATTTAAGATTAAACAGTTTACAAAAAGATATACGAATTTCACCATCACCATTAAATACTCCAGAAAATCAAGGCGAGTCAGGTAGTTCTAGAAGAACCGTTGTCAATCCTGTATTTCAACAAGCTTTATTCAATGCAGCTATGAAAAATCAAGAAGACGATAATGATACGAGTGGTGTTCAATATATGGGTTTGGAAATGAGTCCTATTCAAACAAGAGGACAACGTGCAAATAAAGGTAAACAATTATAAATAATAATATATCATATTATATAAATGACGCGAGCTGAATGGAATGAAACATTAAAGAAATGTGCAAAAGAATATCATTCTAAAAAAGGTACACAGCCTAGAAAAAGATATTCAAAGAAATCTAGCAAAAATAGATCTATGAAACAAAGTCCTCAGCCTCAAGTAGTTTCAAAACCTATTGTAAATCGTCCAATAAATCAAAGAGGTGCTCGCTTTCATTTTGGTCTTGTAATATAAATTTGTGTATTCATAAAAAAGACTCTTTTATTTTCAAAAGACTTTTTTTATAATGAACGAGTAAATGTTTGTATATACTTTAATAATATATTTTTACTTATTGTAAATTTATTGTACATTTCTTAAAAGACTCTTTTATTTTCAAAAGACTTTTTTATAATAAGTGAATGTATATTAGAAATTGTTATTTTTTGTAACGAAAATTTTCCACTTAAAGAGTAAGACGTCAAAAGGTAGAACAAGTCACAATGACTACACCACTAATGAAAGAAATTCAAGATATTTGTGAAAATCTTTCTTCCAACAATTCTTTGAATATTATTCCTAAATTTCATATAAGAATTCCTAAATATGATCATAGTAATTTCAAAAAGGAGTTTGCTACTAAAGGACCGAAAAGTTGCTCATTTTGCTATAAAGCTTTGGGGAAAATGCAAGCTTGTAGTGGTTGTCGATTACATTATTATTGTTCAAAAGAATGTCAAAAAAAAGATTGGAAGCAACATAAAAATATATGCAATTTGCTCAAGAAAGAATCTTTTAAAGAATCTTTTAAAAAATCAATTACCAAAAAAGTTATGTTTGCTTTAGAAGTACATTAAAAAATATATGATAATTCACAAATAGAAGATCAAGAAATTTGGTACTTGGAAAGTATAGAAGATGATGCATATATATTTTCATCAAGCACTAGAGAAGAGTTTTTTGAATACGTAAATTTTTTAAAAATGGATGTTGAGTATCACAAACAAAAATTAGATGAGGGGTTTCAAGTTTATTATAATATGCATAATATTGGAATATTTTTGAATAAAACTTCCATACAATAACTTAAGAACAATTTATAATATATATATGTAATAATATACATCATTTATATAATTTATTTAAGAACTTATTTAAATTTATTTTAGAACTTATTTAAATCTTATTTTGTTACACATTTATTTACGTAATTTATTTATCATTTATTACGTAATTATTTATTGTATATTTATTGTATATTTCCTTGTCATTTTACTTGTCATTTTCTTGTCATTTTCTTGTCATTTTACTTGTCATTTTTCTTGTCATTTACTTGTCATTTTTCTTGTCATTTTCCCTTGTCATTTCCTTGTATGACTTATGACATAGGGTTATGACATATGTCATAGGGTTTTCATAGGGTTTTTATAGTGATAAAAAAGCGTACCCTATAGTCGGTGCCTTACTACTTTCCTCCGTCCTCGAGAGCGGTCTTGCGTTGTCGCTGTCACCTTCGGCAGCCTGCTCTTCGGTCTCTACGTCAGTGTCATTGTCCCCTTCTGTGACAGCCCACCTCGACAGGTGAACTAGGCGCAAAGTGACTAGTTCTTCACTACCATCATCACTATCATCGGTAACTGAGGAGTAAGCCTCGACAAGTGAGCCCATCATCGCGACAGTGTAGATTGTTAGATGGAATGGAGGATTGCCTGTTCGTGTAACGAAAGAGTCTAGAGCGCCGAACTGAACAATAAGAAAGTTAAATTTCGAATAGCATTTGGCGGGATGGCGGCCCACATGATCGACGGAGTCATATTCCGCGCCCGAGCCATATATTTCGCGCATATTTCTTTTCGAATTTTCGTGAATTTCTCGATATTTCGCCAAATTCACACAAATTTCTCAAATATTTCTTCGAAATTCTCGTCCAAAATTTCCACCCAAATTTCGCGAAATTTACGCAAGGCCCAATCAACGGTCGAATGGAGGTTTGTTTTAATGCAGTCGGAGATTGCGCTGCTTAGAGATATCGGAGGGTCTCTCTATGAGTCCGCTTTAAATCCTCACTCAAATGCAAACTCCTTTTTTTTTGTCCAGTGTGTTGCGCTATTGCCGAAAGCCAGTTGGTCTTGTCGGCAAACCACACTAATGTGAGTTTGTTTTTGCTGGATTTGACACTGTGACACTCAAAACTGTCACATGTCACTTCCTATAGTAGGCTGGGTGACCGTCACCAGTAGACGGGAAACACCCGTTAGGTATTTATGTATGCCTCTGATTTATCTATCACACTTTTACCGTTCTGATTCCGCAACCCTTAACTCAGGGTTTGTCTCACCAGTTAGATATATATTACCGCCGAACTATATATCTGCCAGGTTTGGCCCCACTTGCGCTTTGTTTAGCCACTGCGAGATTGCCACCATGAGTGGCTAAGCTCGGACGCCTGGGATGGAGTGAGGTGCTCCACGCGTGAGAGTGCCGGCAGTCACGGGTATGGCCTAAATTTTATGGGTTGATTTACGGCACGCCGCACCGGTTGGAGAAAGATTTTCTACGGGTCTTAACGTTGGATTGGTTTGCGTTTTCTGGTTGGATCCCACACCGTTGCGTATTGGCCGCCGCTACCACACGACTTCCCGGAATTATTTGATCTCTCACGGCTGCCGTATCGGCGACCCGCGCGTTTCTTGGCCGCCCGAGACTGCCGCACATCTCACGTTCCATTGCCTCACTCCGCCCCTTCAGTCCTTCTCAAGATGGTTGCTTCTACTCGAGCCACCGCTAGCATGGCGAATCGCCGACGCGCACTAGCCACGATTTTTGATTCAGCAGCTGCGAGACACGCCAACACTCCAGCCACGCCGCCGGCAGCTCAGCCGGCTGCCAATTCAGCGGGTGCTGCGTTCCTGGCCTCGGTGCGTACGCTTCAACGGGAGCACTTCGACATGAAGGTCTCCAAGTCCGTTCGCCAAAAGTTATTCGAGGACAAGAACGGGCGATTTTCCGGGACTGAGTGCCACGCGTCCGCGCTCTTCGCCAGGATGGTCTCTGCGCTGCAGACAGCATTTGTCACGGAGGACATTGGTTTCGCACCCCTTTTCCTACTGGACGATGCTACCCTCCCCGTCCGCGTGGAGGCCAACAACGCCTTATTGTTCTCCACGCTCGAGCTCATGGTTGACCCCGCGTCGCCAGCGGCGGACTGGATGGACTCCTCGCACTCCACGTTCCCGAATGACGGTAAGCGGGTGCTGCTTGAGTTTGCCCGCCGCATGATCCCGGCGGGTGACCCCTTTCAGGGTCAAGCGGACATGTTGAGCATCCGCATCTCTGCGGGCGTGGACCCGCATGACAAGATCAGCGACTTCAACGCCGCTCTGAAGGCTGCGAGAACGCGGGCGACACTCCACGATGAGGACGTGAAGGCGCTGTTCATCAAGTCCCTCGACACCGTCTTCTACCAACCGGTGGTGTCACGGTTGCTCCTCCACGATCAACGAGCCGCTCACGACCTCCTCACGATTCAACAATGGGTGCGTGAATGCTACTCCGAGCACGTGCGGGCGGGCACCGCCACGGCGTCCGCACACCGCTACTCCCACGGCACGCATTTCATGGAGGGGGCCGCCGATGACTCCGGTGGACCCGGTGAGCTCGCGGACTTGAGGACGATGGTCCTCGACTTGAAGCGTCAATTGGCCGCATTCCTCGACACCGCCGAGTCCGGACCGGCTCCGCGGGGATTTACTCCTCGCGCGGACAAGCCGGACCGCCGCGTTAAGACGCGTTTCGCGGCCTCGCCCCTCCCCAAGGGGGGGAATTGGTCGCAATCCATCTCCAAGAAGGTAGCATTCCATCGCGACACCGGCGCGACCGTGCCGTACTGCCAAAATCAGGTGTGCGCGAAGGGCAAGGCGCGGCATCGGCATCGGGACTGCCCGAACGGGGGCCGGACCGGGCTCTCGGCCTACGCTTTTGCTGAGGAGGCCGAAAACTCGGTGTTGGCCGCAAGATTTCAACATGCCATTGACCACGACGACGCCGAGGAGTTCGACGCCCTTTGCATGCTCGCGGGCGGGAAGCCGGACATCTTCGCCGACCTCTCCGCGTGCTCTTTCTGCGAGGAGGACGGTGAGGCCCTCGTGTCCGCCGTCACCGAGTTCTCCGAGTTGGCGCGCGCGGCGGGAGATTCGACATTCAACGTCAACACCTTCACTGCCGACTTGCCGGTGGTGTCGGGGCCGCCCGCGCACTCCCCGCCCGCGTCGGTTGGGTCCGGGGGAGCGTGGACCGGTCCGCCGAACCCCTTCTGCCCTCCCGTCACCCGCACGTTCGCCGATTTCATTGAGAGCACGGGGGTTGCGTTGGTGCCCGACGAGCCGGCCACGAGCATGCATTTGCTCTCCGCGGTTGAGGGGCCGGAACGCGTGATGGACTACAAGCCCGCGACTTACGCCACGAGCGACGATGACGACGAGGACGACCCGGTGGCACTGCCGCGGCCACGGTACGGCTGCGGGAACGGCGTTCCGAGGTTCGCGAGGTCTCTCCTCACTTCCTCCTTGGTGTGCGCACTCTTTGTAATTTGTGCCACCGCCGCGCCGCACGCCGTTGCCGGTGTCGGTGGTGCCGGTGCACGCACATGCACGGGTCCACCGGTCGGTGGTGCTTGGTGGACTGCCTCAGCAGTCCCGGCCACGGAGGCTTCGCCAACTGAAATGGTTCATGACATGCCGTGTGCTATTCCACCTCGTCGCCACCGGCGTGAGCAGAGACGACAGGGCCTCTATATGGCTCCGGTGCCGTGGCATCCCGGGCCGCCGCCGCCTGCCGAGTTGTTTGAGGACGGTCCTCCGCTGTCGCCGGCATCGTCTTCAGATGACGAGGCCCCACCGTCGGGCAGCACTTGGCAGCACCCCGGTGCAGTGCAGCCTCCTGTGATCGAGAATTCGACAATTTCTTCTACGAATGATTTACCACCGGCCCCGGAGGCCGGCAACTACTTCACCCTCACGCTGCTCCGGGCCGGACCGCCAGCTCCGAAGACCTCTAGTGGCTGAGATTGAAGACATCGTGCCTGCCTAGAGAATAGCTATAGTGTAGCTTCCTAGATGTGCAGAAGAGCTCTCAAAATTTGAGCTGTGTTTGGGGTTTTGGCAACTAACAGCAGTATCTGACAATCTTTGCTGTGAGCTGGGAACGCCCTGACCAAGAGTACAGGCCCCCAGTTGTGCTACAGTTTCCTCCTGAAGTTGAGTAGGGAGTTTGTTACTTCGTTTCGCTACTAGCTCCGGTCACCACCCTAGGTGGTGTGCTGGATTTGACATTGTGACACTCAAAACTGTCACATGTCACTTCCTATAGTAGGCTGGGTGACCGTCACCGGTAGACGGGAAACACCCGTTAGGTATTTATGTATGCCTCTGATTTATCTATCACACTTTTACCGTTCTGATTCCGTAACCCTTAACTCAGGGTTTGTCTCACCAGTTAGATATATATTACCGCCGAACTATATATCTGCCAGTTTTAGCCATGTGTGTCAAGCACGACTCAGGATCACAACTCCATCTACTGCTGGAATTGGCACTACGACTAGTTCGTACAATCTAGTGTCATTCCTGTATGTCATCTTCGGTGGTCAGCCTGTGTCACTCATCTCGGGTATATATCGTTCGTATATCCGAGTTTAGTGATCCGTTGTTTCACCGTCGGCAGCGGGTCCCCACTGCCTGAGCAGGTTATGGTCCCTCTCACGTTCGCGTAAACTGAATTTTAGCGTAGAATTTTATTTTATTTCCGCCCTATCTTTCGGTTGAGCGTCTCCGCGCCTTGTGGGACGCTTTAGAGCGAATTCTACAAATTTTCTGGAAACGACTGCTTTCGGCTTTGGGAGATTACGACGGGGTGGATTCCTACGATTTTTGTTACGTTATTTCATTGTTAGATCTCGTTTTCTTTGATGGATTCGCAGCAGATTTCTTCGAGTGAGGAGCTTATGGCTCTTTTGGCGGTTGTTGATGCTAGTATGGAGAGTGTTACAACTCTCAAGCGTTCTCAGCTATTATCATTGTGCCACTCTTTGGCACGCTCCCTTTCGCATTTGGGCCTTTTGGAATTTTTAGAAATTTTATTCAAAATATAGGTCAGAATTTTGGCCAAAAAAAATGTCAAAATTTTGAAAAATATAGGTGCTTCGTAGGGAAAATTTAAAAGCGATATCACCGTTCGGTCATTTTCCCCTTAACACTGGGGAAATTTTGAAAAATATAGGCGTTGTAAATTGAGAATACCCCGCCAAACTGCGATTTGTCATCGGCGATCTGACTGCTCAAACCTCTAAACCTCTTTCTCCGCCTCCAAACCTTCACACGATCACACCAGGAAGACCAACGACCTCAGGACTCAGGAAAAGATGCTCGTGGCCGATTATTTTTCTTCCGATGGAGGATCAGATTCAGACTCAGCTCCAACTCTCCGCCCAGTCCATTTGGATATGCAGTCTTTCTCGTCGGGTGACACACGACATGACGATGAGCGTGCGCCTACGAGGCTTGAGCTTGCGTACGAGCGCACCCGCTCCCAGCCCCTCACCAACGCGTTCGACCAGTTCAAGCGAAAGCGTGGTCCTCATCTCGCCAGCGGAAATACTGAGGGCCCAGCTGTGGCTGCGCATGAAAGAGATAGAACTATTAGGAAAAAACCCCCTAGTGGCACAAAGCGTGCAGGAGGGGGTATCCGCATCACGAAGGAGCCGAAGATTCAGCCTTCTCAAAGATTGAAGGAGTTCCCCAACCATTGTTTGCGCATCTCGCGGGTGGGAAGTTATTTTGCTCGTGTTGCAAGGAGGAGTTGTCCCTCCTCAAGCAATCTGTGAAGACCCATGTCTCCAGCGCCAAGCACTCCCTCGCCAAGGACAAGTATGTTCAGCAGCGTCAAGATGACGCGCACATCACCGATGTTTTGACCGAGTACTTTACGGAGCACAACGACGAGGCGACTGCCGGCTTGGAACCAGAGGTTCATCTATACCGGTATCGTGTGACTGAGAGTTTGTTATTTGCTGGGGTGCCTATATCTAAGGGAGATTATTTACGTCCACTTTTGGAGCGCGCTGACATCAAGCTGACTGGCTCTGAGCACTTGCGCCAATATGTTCCGAAGATCGAGAGCTTGGAGTTCGAACATCTCCATCATGACACACAGCACCTCTCGTTCCACTCGTTGCACTGTGACACATAACAACACGCTTTCTTATCGGCTACGGCTACAGAGCCGATTAATTTACCTTTACCCCGGGGAGCCAAATCGCCCCCGGCTACCATACAGGGTCAAGGGCAGTCCTTATCCTAAAAGTTCCCCCTGCTAGCACATGCATGGAAAATCCGACTAATCTAACTCTACAACAACCGCCATGACAACCAATCCTATCCCACCGGTCGCGGAGACTAACTACCCTCCCCCGCCCCCCAACATCCCCCATCCAACATCAGGTCTACCTTTGTGCGCTCGGAATTCTCTTTCGCACTAGGATTGTTTTGTCCCCTGACCGTGTTTTCCGATTTGCCCGTCTTCCTTGGGCGGCTCGTCCAGCGGCACGGTTCGAGTGTTTGAATCGTACGCAGGGCGGCGGCTCTTTTGCTATGTTGCATGCGCCTACGTAGCGCGCCCTTTCACCCACGCACATCTCGTTGTTTACGATTTTGGCTTACGTAGTAGCAGTGCGATTGCGGACTGCTCTTGGCGGGATCTTTTACCGCCCACGGATGCGTGTGCTCTATAACGTGCTGAGTGTCAATGTCTTTTGTAGTTTAAATGAATGGTTCTTCGAATGGTAGCAGCGCGACTGGGGGCAATCCTCGGCAGGATCTTTCCCCGGTCTTTGCTGACCATGCTATGGTAGATAGTTGAGTGTGTCGTGTGTAGGTATTTTGTGAATGGTACTCGTAAGAGTCTGTTTGTCACTAACAGGTGTTTGGCATTTCGTGCAGGTAGTGTGATGTTGTGATGGGCTGTATCATCTTTCAAGATTCGGACACACACAAAAAAACCAAGAGTAGCTGCCTGGACTGCGCACCTCGTGAGATGTCGAAGGGCACAATTCGTAGGTTTAGTTGTAGTGAATTCAAACTATCAAGTTGAAATTGCATGTATGTAGCTAATATAGGCAGCTGTATGTATTAATTTCCTGTATGTTCACCGCTATGTTTGTTCGTTCGTTGCTGCATGTATATTTCCACTGTCCTGTCGTGCTTTTACCGCAGTGGAACCGAGCTCGCAAAACGAATACGTCCGGACACAACGTACTTCGGTTAATAAAATAAATAAAGCTGTGCCAGTGGTAGCAAACCCACAACACGGTTTTTTCTAGACGTTACATATTTCGCTTCATAAAATGTTAGAGTGCAAGTTAGAGGACTTCTGCATTACACAATAGCAAAATACCTCACTCATGGAACAATATAAGTTATCATATTTGAGACCAATAACCATCCATCACTCTAATAAAAAGCATTATTTGGACCCGCTGTTTTACATGCAGTTTTTTCCATATGAAGCCCCCACTATAACATGCACCCTCGTAAAAAACAATCAAGGAAAAAATTCCGTCCCCGACTAGTGAGGTACAGATCGTAAAAATTACCATCTATTTCTTTTGGTAAGCCAACCAGACAAACACTTATGGGTAGATGAAAGAAGGCGCCATAGGAAAATGTAACCTGCCGAAACACCAGGACTATATGTCTTCCAAATTTCAAAAACCTATCACAAAGGCTGTTCAAAACTTCAAATACTTTCGGGGACTGGTTTCATGCAAGTGTAGGTATTAATTACAGAGACATATACTTGACCTGTGCAAAAGTTGAAGCTAAAGGTTGGGTATCTTACAACACTTCGAAAGAAACAAAACACTGTCCAAAAAGGATATCAATGAAGCTATGTAGTCGCAAACTGCCCATACTTGCACGAAAACGCACTTTAACTTCCAACAGGGTGAGTATCAGGCCAAGGAACAAAGTTTCGAGAGATTCTAGTGGTATCATTTACAGCGCAGTCGTGTTGTGCTCCACAGACTAGTTCTGAGTAAAAACTTAGCGTTGCGCTTCCGGTTTCAGTCCAGCAAGTAACCAGAGATAAAAAGACCGAAGAATAAAAAGAGAGCACCTGGCAAAGCCCAAGGAAAGTTTTACACGGAACGGAAGCCGACAACAATTGAACGAGGATGAAGGAAACACCCACGGAAGGCAGCAGGGGAGGCAATACAAACCCTACAAGAACGTTGCAAGCAACCGAGGTTTACGCCAAGGCAAACTGAGCACAGAGAGCTGCGAAATTCCGACAGGTAAAGGAATACAAGTGCGAAGCCCACAAAGGACGCACTATGCTTACAACTGGAGTATTTTAAAGAAAGCACATACCGTAGATAAGCGATTGTTTTTGTCCGCTAGTCATCGTGTTCCCACCGAGACCGTATCCTGCTAGCGAGGAAGACGTCTCAGGATGTAACACGTAGAGGGAGTATTTACGCACGCAACACGTCAAGAACGAGACAAGTACACGGTGTGTGAAGCGCAACGCCTCAAGGAGTATCAGGACTTACAGACCCGAATATGAAGACCCGAAATTCAAAAAGTGGCGAGTGCAAGCCTTCGATGAAAACGACTGAGATACTCTGAGCGGAAAAGATTATGCGAGTTGTGTCCGAAGCTTACAAATGAAACCCAAGGACGCACCTTGGTTTTGCTCGAAACCAGCAACAACTTTGCTCTTGCTCAGAAACTGATTTTTGTCAGCACTACAGACAGGGCACCTCCAGTCTTCGGGCAGATCCTGAAACAATTTGAAGAATAAGAGTATTATCTTGAAACACAAAGTCGATGTGGACGCAAACTAACAAGCGCCACAAACACAAAGCAAAGATAACCATCAAAGCTCCTCTAGAACTCACTTTGAACCTGGTTCCTGCAGACACTGGGTATGAGGAATCGCCAATCTTCTCGTCATAAACAAACTGGCAAGACTTGCACTCATACAAACCGGTATCGATCACTGCAAAAGTCTCTTCCAAGCCAGCCCTGCTATCGGGTTTTCCCTCCTCCGCTTCATCAGTCACTTCAGCAGCACTTTCGTTACTGTCAGCAGCTAAAATGACGGACCGCCGCCCCCTCGGCACAAGTGTCGCGCGATGAGCGACCGAAGCAGGGCGAGAGAACGCCTTGCAGTGCACGACTGATCTGGCAGAGCAAGTCTGCCGCTGACTAGTTAATTTATTGACAGAATGGCATTGTGCAAGAGAGACAGTCGCTGTTAAAGGCATCATTTTATGCAGTAAAAAAGTCGGAAGCCCAGGGGAGAAACCGCAAGACGTGCACTCGGTTGGATGCAAGACCCCGCTCAGAACATAAATCGGGGGGACCCTGTACTCGGTACTGTGTCACGGCTTGTGAGCTTGTGACTTGTGAGTCGAGTGCAGAGAGGAAGCGGATGCATTTTGATATGTCTGAAGTTGATCTCGATGCGCTCTCTTCCAATCAGTGCAATACCGAAGACGCCCTCATCGATCGCGCGGCATATTCGATTTTTATTTCTAGCTGTCGAAGTGTCAAATTCCTTGTTCCCCACCAGACATCTACAGTATTCGTCATCAGGCATCGCAGACGTCGCTGGATGAAATGTCATAATTAAATATGAGTAGAGATCGATGATATTTCTATCTCCACGTCGTACTATAATGACTGGACCCTGATCTTTGTGTTCTGATTCGAAATCGTAAAAGGAAAAAGGCCCATGATGCCACCGAAGCATTCATAACTGGCATTCTTACTGCGACGTGGCATGAATCTGATGTCACTGAAAATTCGATATGAAAAGCACGCTAGACTTAAGACTATTTATATACTAGGCGGATCGATCTCAAAAAGAGATCTCCACTAGGCCATCTGACCGTAGGATCATGTGCGCGACAGTGCTTCGCTTTTTGCTTCCCAACATGCCATGCCATAACGCGAGGGTGGCGTCGCGATAAATGTACGCGACTGCAGTGGCACTGTCATCGTTAGCGTCTGGCGATCGTGAGATCGGAAGTTCGTCTGTGTCGCCCGTTGGGATTCGCGCTTTGCTGCTGATTAAGTAAGGTAAGTAAGTAAGTAAGGTAATTTGGTCCGGTTCCAAATCATAAGGAGCAGAGGTAACGCATAGTCGATAGTGATACTGATAGTCGCATACGTGGACAGAGATATTCGACATCGAGCAATGGAATGTGCAATTGAGAATTGTCGTGATCGAGCCCATTCCGCATTCGATTGCCATCAAGGATGCCGATTCGGTTTTTGGGTTTCGCGACGGCGTGGCGCGAGTTTTGGGGGTTGGCGCCAGCGCGCTCAACCGCTGGCGTGGCGTGAGTTTTTTTGCGCTCGCGCCAAGCGCCGGCTGTGGCGTCAAAATTTTAACCTCGCGCCGTCGCGCTGGCGTGGGGGAAAATTGGCTTTTTGGCGCCACACGTTCGATTCCGCTTTAAAATCGCGCGCTCGATTCGCTACTTGTGCGCGGTTAAATCGTGGCGGATTTGGGGCTCCATTCTTGGCCGATTTGTTGCTGCAAATGCCTTCGTGAGCTGCTGCGCACGTCCGTTTGAGTATCCCGATGGTCTTCCGCCAGATTGCCGCGTAGTCTTAATACCTTAAGGGCGAATTGCCATACTGCTCATACTGATCCTGTTTTCTAGGAACTTATTTTCACGTTTTCGGCAATAACTCAAGTTCTAGACATCCATTTGCCACGATTCTTCGCATATATTATATTGCGGAACTAGGTGGATGATATGACACTTCATTATCACTCGCACCGTATGTGCACACATGAATATATGTGACCCATCATCACCATACTTAAGGAAATTCGGTTGAACAGCTGTTGGGGGCATTTTTGGGCATGCGCCATGAACATGCCACCACTATTGACTTGATGTTATGAGTGGGCGATGACGTATCATGGTGTATACCAATGGGGGGAAATACCATATCCATGATTTGAAGCCTTTAGAGCACTCTCCATAGAG
>LGRX02003136.1:0-44933 GCA_001247695.2 Cymbomonas tetramitiformis | reverse complement strand
ATGGAACGGAGCTGGCCGCATATGCCGGGCGCATGGAACTGAGCTAGGGGGTTGCGCTTGTTGGGCGCATGGAACGGAGCTGGGGACGCGCCAGCTGGGCGCATGGAGCTGAGTTTGGGGACGCGCCAGCCGGGCGCATGGAACTGAGGGGGGGGGCGCCTGCCGGCCGAATGGAACTGAGCTGGGGGGGCGCCTGCCGGGCGCATGGAGCTGAGCAGGGGGTGCGCCTGCCGGGCGCATGGAACTGAGTTGGGGACGCGCCAGCCGGGCGCATGAAATTGAGCTGGGGGCGCGCCAACGGGGTCGCGGAATGCGTGTTCCGCTTGAATGATTGATGTGCACCATGTGCACAATAACATATGGAGTAGTTCGCACTTGCAGGCACACAAATGTGTCGATGCCAATTTTGTGTAAAAGCATGTTCAACAACTTGTCATTCTCAGCATCATCTAAACAGCAAGGATAGCCCCCGGCAAGCACTCGACCCTGTATCACCCAATTGGACCACGGCGTAGGCCCCGCCATTTCGTCGGGTGGAGCCGGTTCATCAAAGGTCAGCGGTGGAGGGCCAAAAGAAGCCTGTGAAGACGGAAGATTCTGTGCTGCACGTCTGCCGAATTGTGCTCTTTGAGCAGCCATACCGCTAAGCGTTGGCGCGTGTGCACCTTTGCGCTACAGCATATGGATGAAATAAATATTCATATCCTTGAGGCTTACATAATTGGGCCTAGTGAAAAGTTTTTGCTAGTACTTCCGTTTTGATGATTTTGGTCTCAAAAATCTTTAAACCAGATATGGCCGTTTAGGCCCGTACATTGTTTACATTGTTAGGAGACTTGGGCAGCTCATCACCAATTACACTGTTAAGAGACCTGAGCAGCTCATCCCCATTTACACTGTTAGAAGACCTGGGCAGCTCATCCCCATTTGCACTGTTAGGAGACTTGGGCAGCTCATCCCCATTTACACTGTTAGGAGACACCGGCAGCTCATCACCATTTACACTGTGAGACATGGCCAGCTCATCACCATTTACACTGTTTACACAACGAAGTTTCGCACCTTGAATATACAATATGCGCGTGAAGCGCCCGAGTCTAATCGTGTAGCTCCTCGAGGATAGTCGCCAGTCTGCAAAATCCAGTTACATTTTTACTATCCATTTCCACAACGACCACGAAAAACAAGGAAGGTGAAACCCTTTTAAACGCCTTAAAGATAACGCGCACATAGCATATGTCGAAGACCTTAGTTAACGAAGACCTTAGATCGCGAAGTACTCGAAAGCGTTATACGATCGACGTAAACGACAGTAGTGTGATGGATATCCCCTCTTCGTTTGCCATCACGCGACAAGAACTCCAAGAAACCGCCATTAACACAAACCCGGAATCCCTACGAAATCGAAGTTGACCGACTAATATGCCACGTTCCTAAGATGTCCGCGCGACGAGAGTAAGAAGAAACCCTATCTCATCGCGGATGATATCCGTGATATTCTCTGTCTTGAAAAGTCGCTCGCTCCCAATCAATATTCCATACCATAATAGAGTTGTGAAAAGCAGTATTCCAAAAAATTCTCACGAGAGAGGCATTAATCGCTGCGCAAAACCCACGACATCTTGATCTCCGCGACGTGCAGTGTCAGTGGCTCCGCCTATATGTCTGTATGTGTTTCCCCGTTTTTGCACGTAAAATGTGTCGTTCGCTCATGAGTGGTTGTGATATCATTATGTGATATGTGATTACTATTGCGGCTATTGCTCCTTTCGCTTCCTGCCGCCGAAACCTTTTATTCGGCTGCTGCAACGATTGCACTCGATTGATCCACAGATAGAAAATGCCTTTTTATTTTGAATTTGTTTTTCAGGAGAAAACGCAGCATAATTCCAATGCATGCCTTCACAGCGCAAAACCGATCGACTGTCCGAGTGCGTCCTCCATAATGACGTGGAACTGACGTCAGCGTTGTTCCTGTCCTCCGCGGTCTTCGAACCTGTCCTCCGCGCCTTGACATGTCGATGTGGAGCTTACACACAACACCCCCATAAGATCGACGCACTTCCAAAAACAATCGGTGTTTATGTCTGATATCTGACTTTCATGAAGTGTGCGCATGCGTCGATCAGATCGGATGGTGAAAGATCGACGCACGCACACAAATTCTTGCACTGGAATCCCCGATGAATCGTGCCACATACGCACATGCACATCTGTGCGCGTGCGTCGATTAATCAGAATAATAGATCATCGACGCACGCGCACAAATGATTCGGGTATTGGTGTCGGTTAAGGACTTATGAAGTTCGTACGCTTTGCGCATGCGTCGATCAGATCAGATGATGAAAGATCGACGCACCCGAAACAATTGCTTCACTGCAATCCCCGATGAATCGTGCCACATACGCACATGCACATCTGTGCGCGCGTGCGTCGATTAATCAGAATAATAGATCATCGACGCACGCGCACAAAAACATTCGGGTATTGGTGTCGGTTGAGGACTTATGAAGTTCGTACGCTTTGCGCATGCGTCGATCTGATCCGGTGGCGGAAGATCGACGCACCCGAAACAATTGCTTCACTGCAATCCCCGATGAATCGTGCCACATACGCACATGCACATCTGTGCGCGTGCGTCGATTAATCTAAATGTTGGATGATCAATGCACGCGCTCAACTGTTGGACAATGGTTTCGCCTGTGGGCATGCTCATAATTCTATGTTAACTTATCTCTTCGGGAGATCTCACGGGGAGACCGAACTTTGCCCCCCCCATAAGTTGGGGGTGACTGTCTCTTCCTGTGTCACCCCTCGCCCTGTGGTGTCACTCATTCAGTTCCGACCGATAATTTTATTATCTCATCTTAGCCTTCGTTTCGTCAGCTTCCGACTGTTTCCGCTGTTTGGCTCGACTAATATATGATATATATTAGCTCTTTCATTAGGTTATGGATCCTCACCGCTTACCACTGCTACGAGATTTGCTGGCAAGATCGCTTCACGCTGGTGTGATTCTAAGACATTTCGACATTTTCCGCGCTTGTGCGAGACCTTCAGACACTTTGACATTCCGACATTTTCCGCACTTCCTCGTGCGAGACCTTGACATTTTCCGCGCTTGTGCGGGACCCCTACACTTCTTCGATATTTTCCGCACTTTTTCGTGCGAGACATTTAGACATTTTCCGACATTTTATATCGACACTTACGTAGCCTTCGACACTCTGGCCAGCAGCACCTCTACTGCAGCAAAACTGGCCTACCGAACGACTATTTTGACTTCACCGCCGTTTTCCTCGTCAAAATCTACCCTCATTTGAATCTTTCATCACTTGGAATTGTCCATTTTACGAAAACTTGGGTTTCCCCTTGTGAACCCTAATTTCCCTTCGCAGAATTATCCAGCCTGCGCTGGAACAATGGCCACTGAGCGCCAACGTGCACGCCTCGCCGCTGTTCGGGATGACCTGGAATATCTCCGAGAACATCGACGGCATTCTTCACCTGACTATCGTCTGGTGGTGTCTGGTGGTGCTTATGCACCATACACCAACATCGAGTCTAACGCCTCCGCCAGTGACAAGACCTTTGACAGCAACGAGTTCCGTCCGCAGCATTCTCCGCTCTTTCATCCACCTTACGTGCCCATTGACCATTGTCTGGTGGTGTGTGGTGGTGCTGTAGCACCCGACCTGCCGTTTTCCCTCTCTGCTTTCGCACTCGTGTGCAGAGGAGGAGCACACCGCATTTTCCGCCTTCGCCCCCATCGGGGTGCCCGCGTCCCCGCACTTGCTCTGGTAATGCCACGGATTGTCACACCGCACCGCGTGGGCGTTGGATGACGACATCCTGGCGGCGCTCGATTGCATCCACAATCGAGTACTCCGCCGCCATCCACCAACGATTGCTGGGGCTAGAATCACGGCTGGCCTGTGGGAGTAGGTATCCCCACAGCACATGCATGGGCATAAGCCCCTAGAGCACGCATCTATAGACCAGCGCGGCGAAGCCAAACTAGCTGGGTTGAAAAAGACCTCTTAGGGTCTCCGATGATGCTTGTTTTTTTAGGGTTGTGCCCGTGTAGCCCACCGTAGGATGTTAGATATCCATATTTGTTAGGAATCCATATGCACATATAATGATTTCATACATCCCCGACGCGGTTCACATTCGGAACATTCGGAGAACGTCCTGATACGTTTAGACTACCTCTAATGCTCACCCAAGTGCCCGAAATCTCGAAGTTGAAAAAATAGTCAATTTGGAAAATAACATTCTCAATGAGAATAACAAAAACGAATCAGTTTTCATAAATTATTGTCTACTTCGCATTTAACGCGCATACGAAAGATTCGAAGAGACGTTTCCACCTCGGGTGGGCACCCAACTGCCCGAAATCTCAGAGTTGAAAAAATAGTCAATTTGAAATATGATATTCTCATACGGAATATGAAAAAATAATCAGTTTTCATAAATGATCGTCTACTTCACATTCAGCGCGCATTCGAAAGATTCGGAGAGACGTTTCCACCTCGGGTGGGCACCCAACTGCCCGAAATCTCAGAGTTGAAAAAATAGTCAATTTGAAATATGATATTCTCATACGGAATATGAAAAAATAATCAGTTTTCATAAATGATTGTCTACTTCACATTCAGCGCGCATTCGAAAGATTCGGAGAGAAGTTTCCACCTCGGGTGGGCACCCAACTGCCCGAAATCTCAGAGTTGAAAAAATAGTCAATTTGGAATATGATATTGTCATACGAAATATGAAAAAATAAGTCATTATATATTCTTAAACCCTCTTTAAAAAAATTATGCGCCTCTACATACTTAAGCTTACCAACTAATTTTGCAACCCATCATATTTATTTACTGTATTGTGTTTTATCGTACGCGTTTACTATTCCTGTACCGTTAATTATGCTATCAATATTGGCCCTAGATTCGGTATCCCGGATTAATCGAAATTGAAATTCCGAGAAAGAAAGAATTGTGGTTCCATATCATTGCCTATGCTCAAATCATTCCGGGCACACTTGCGCATGCTTATGCTTTCATATGAAGGAAATGCACGGGACATATAAATGTTGTAATATCATAGTAGTAGATAGAGTAAGCAAGTACCGGAATATCCTAGTTCACAAGATATCAGAGGGTCTCGAACTGTGTGTGGATAAACTCTCATAATAATATAAACCCTAAGCTAGATATACCCCGAACGGTCTCGCAACGGTAACGGAGTCTAGCCTACCTGTGACACAGCGTGTGTCACAGCACGAGCCTACAGATCAGTCAGCAGTCCAGTGTTGGCCTAGGGGTCTGTCATAGGGGCCTGCACCGGGACTCCCAGTCAGGGCTGCCTATACAGATTCCAGCACACCACCCCAGCACTGCGGGTGGTGACTGGCTAGGAGAGTCAGAAATGTAAGTTGCTAGGGTAGAAGCCGGGTTGACAGGTCCTAACTGCTAATCCAACTGTGCCATTCTGATACACAAATTGGAACCCTCTAGCTAGTACAAGAGCAAAAGCATACAGGCAATGAGTGTCCTGCTAAACTACTGAAAAGGTCTGCACCAGCAAGTCAGATTGAAGAATACAAAGTTGTCAAAGCAAAAGCATAAACCAGATTGAAGACCAAGTTGAGGTCAAAGTACATCTCAGCACACCACTAGAAAAGTGGTGTACTGCCAGAACCAGAAGTAAACTACTCGGGGTCAAAGGTCAGAGGAGCACCGTCACCACAATGCCCACCGTGGCCGATTGCAGTACTGCTCTCCAGTGGGTCAGGCGGCCGGTGAGCCACCGTCGCGGCACCCAGGGAGTGCAGCACCGCATCCAGAGTGACGTGGTCCAGCTCCGCGATACCAGAGTAGATACATAAATCACCCCTGCACAGCACAGGCTGCGGTGCAGCCCGACCCGATACCTGCACAAGGTCGATCTCATTGGCCGCCGTGTAGGCGGCAGCTCCCACTCCCATGACAGAAATCAAGAGAAGGAAGGAAAGAAGGAAGGGCATCCCCCACAAACCCGGCTGAGCGGGGAAGCCCCATGGCGGCTTGCCGCAACCATAGGTGCGGTGAGCACCGTCACCCCAATCCCCCAGAGCACCACCAGAGTGAGGTGCTTGGGCTGCAGGCTCCGACGCATGATTTGCCGAAATGGCAGGAGCCCGCGGCTTCAGCCGGAAGCTACCGTCAGCGAAGTCTTCGTAATCGTCCGTGTCGTAGCCAGTCAGATCGACCGGCACAACCGCGGCGTGGTTGACATTTTCCACAGCGCCCTTGAACTCACCGTCCGTGCTCGCCGTAGTGGTCACCCGTGTCGATTGAAGGGACACGGGTTCGCTGTAGCCGTAGAGCTTCAGGAGCTCCTCCTCGTCCTCCAAGACAGGCATAGCAGGGGCCGGCACGGCGGATGCCGATGCCGCCGCACCACCTGCCGGAACCTGCTCCTCCGGTGTGTCATCTGCCTCGGCAGAGTCACACACCAGAGCCGAAGCCTGCGTGTCAACACCCCCAGACGGCAGGAAGGAGGCGTGAGTGTAGTGTACCTTAGGCTCAACGGCCGCGTTGACCTCCGCCGCGAGGTCGTCCAGCCGTCGGAGGATGTCCTCACCGGGCGTCCCCGTCACCGGTGGCTCCGCGTCCACGGAGAAGCCGTAGGCGGACACGTCAATGCCCCCCACAACGCCCCCGCAAAGCACCGCTGGCGGGCCGTACACCGTCGCCGCACGGGCAAAGGCGTCCGCCCCCTCATCCGCTGCTTCCTGGAACACGGCACACATGGCGAGGGCGTGCACGCCCTCCGCATCCTCGTCGTCGATGGGAATGCAGAAAGCCGCGGCCGTGCCAGGGGAATGTTGGCGACCGCCAAGAGGGCAGTCGCGGTAGAAATGATAGAGTTCCTTACCGGACTTTTTGCAGCGAACACAGAGCGGTTTCGCCCGCTGCTCGTCGCGATCGAAGCCCACGGCGGGTGGGTTGTTCACACCCATGCGAAAGCCCCGCTGGGGCTGCCCCTGCCGCTGCGGCTGGCGTCCCTGCGGCGGTCGCTGCCCGTGCTGCCGCTGCGGCGGATCCCGCTGCCGCTGCACCACCGGCTGAGCCGCCCCGCACTGCCGCTGCACCAGCTCAGTCAACTCCTGGATCTTGCCGAGGAGCACCTGGTGCTCGTCGCTTGAGAGTAAAGCAGACGCGCCACCAGAAGAGGGGCTGGTCAAGGCAGCCTTCCCGGCCTCCGTCGCCGCCCATGCCTGGTAAATCTCAACCACCAGAGAGCGAAGGTCACTGAGGGAAACCGTCGCAAGATCGGCCACCATGGGATAGCGCACCTTAACCGCGGCGTAGAACACCGGGTCAAGCCGGGTGTACAGGCTGAGCTTCCTGGTGGCTTCGGTGGGCGTCCAGTCAGCTGCCTTGTTGTCCCGCACCAAACGCTGCTCTCGAGCCAGAACGGGTTGCGGGTCAACGTTGGCGGGATAGTTGAGAGCCGCATGCTCCTGCTGGAAAGACTCCCGTAACGCCACCGGAACGCAGCGCTTGATGACGTCCACCAGAGCACGCCGTCCATCTCGGTCAGCAGACGCGTCCGTTCCCGTAAGCCAGACGTGGGCGTTGCTGTGTTTTTCGATGACCAGCTGGAGCACGTCGTAGAGCAAGCCGTTGACTTTGCTCACCACCAGAGCCATAGGCTCGTCCAGATCGAACGAGGCCAGCTCCAGCCCAGCGGACGCGAACTCCGTACGAAGCTGCACCACCATGTCGGAGAGCAGGTTCGCGTCAGTCGTGCCGCTGAAATAATGCTTCTTGTCCCCAAGGATATCCTCGCGGATACCCTTGGCCCAAGACCGATGCAGCCGCTGCTTGTAGATCTCGTCAACGAGCTTGGACTGCTCCTGCAAATACTTCCTGGTGGCAACGTCGGCGTCCTCGTTGGAAGTAGGTGCGGGATACGCAAAATTCGGGGTTTTGACCGTCGGCGTGTTGCGCACCGCGTCGGTCAGCCTCAAGGAGGCATCGATGTCGGAGTCCCTCATAAGGGACTTTTTGGATCTTGTAGAAACCATCACGTAGAGAGCCTGATGGGAGGTGGTACGCTGGGGCGCGTAAGGGTAGCGGCATGGGGAGAATGTGAGCACACAGCCGTGTGAAGAGCGGTAAAACCATGGCAGCGAGGGGCACTGGAAGACGAAGTCGAGGTCGAAGGTGCTGCAGTCACCAGCCCAAGGAACGGTAGATTGCTGGATCAAGGCAAAGAGAAAACCGTACAAGGACATTGCGTCGACAAAGTCCGATCCAGGTCGAACCCCCATAGCCGCCGATCAAATACTCAAAAGCTGCTCATCTCAAACTTCCCACGCGCACCCAAACGCGCCGGTGCGCACCACCTACCAAAGCGGCTGTTTTAGCCAATCATGGCCAAAAGCAATGTGGAATATAGCGTGGATGGGGCCACGACCTACCGGAATATCCTAGTTCACAAGATATCAGAGGGTCTCGAACTGTGTGTGGATAAACTCTCATAATAATATAAACCCTAAGCTAGATATACCCCGAACGGTCTCGCAACGGTAACGGAGTCTAGCCTACCTGTGACACAGCGTGTGTCACAACACGAGCCTACAGATCAGTCAGCAGTCCAGTGTTGGCCTAGGGGTCTGTCATAGGGGCCTGCACCGGGACTCCCAGTCAGGGCTGCCTATACAGATTCCAGCAGCAAGTACTACACACTGAGAAATAAACGCGGTAAACTTGTGGTAAAATGTGGTAAACTGGTGGTAAAATGTGGTAAATTGGTGTTTTACCACCCCATACATTCTGGGAAAACCAGAAGACGCGTCTTCTGAACGTCTTCTGAACGTCTTCTGAGACGTCTTCTGGGTCTAGAAGACACCCAAAAGACGTCCAGAAGACGTCTTCGGCGCGACTTCTAATGTCTACCATCTTCTCGTTTCCGGAAGACGTGCAGAAGATCTTCCCGGAAGACATCCAGAAGTTATCTTATGGACGTCTTCTGCATGACTTATGTACATCTTCTACCGGAATATCCTAGTTCACTAGATATCAGAGGGTCCCGAACTGTGTGGATAAACTGTCATAAGATAATAAACCCTAAGCTAGATATACCCGGAACGGTCTCGCAACGGTCTCGGATACTAGCCTACCTGTGACACAGCGTGTGTCACAGCACGAACCTATAGATCAGTCAGCGGTCCAGTGTTGGTCCTAGGGGTCTGTCATAGGGGCCTGCACCGGGACTCCCAGTCAGGGCTGCCTATACAGATTCCAGCACACCACCCCAGCACTGTGGGTGGTGACTGTCTAGGAGAGTCAGAATGTTAAGATAAGTTAGGGCAGAAGCTAGGGTGACAAACCTAACTGCTAATTCAACTGTGCAATTCTGATACACAAATTGAAACCCTCTAGCCGGCACAAGAGCAGAAACATACAGGCAATACAAGTCCTGCTAAACTACTGAAAAGCTCTGTGCCAGCAAGTCAGATTGAAGAGTTCAAAGGTGTCAAAGCAAAAACATAAACCAGATTGAAGACCATGTTGAGGTCAGAGTACATCTCAGCACACCACCATGAAAGTGGTGTACTGCCAGAACCAGAAACATAACTACTCGGGGTCAAAGGCCAGAGGAGCACCGTCACCACAATGAGCACCGTAGTAGCTTGCAGCACCGCTCTCCAGTGGGTCAGGCGGCCGGTGAGCCACCGTCGCAGCACCCAGGGAGTGCAGTACTGCATCCAGAGTGACGGGGTCCAGCTCGGACACACCAGGGTAGATGCATAAATCCCCCCTGCACAGCACAGGCTGCGGTGCAGCCTGACCCGATACCTGCACAGAGTCGATGTCGTTGGCCGCCGTGTAGGCGGCAGCTCCCACTCCCATGATCGAGATCAAAAGAAAGAGAGAGACAAAGTAATGAAATCCCCACGGGCCCACGTGCGCGGGGAAGCCCCATGGCGGCTTGCCACATCCGTAGGTGCGGGATGCACCACCAAACTGAGGCACGTGGGTCGCGGACTCCGACGCATGATTTGCCGAAATGGCCGGAGTCCGCGGCTTCACGATGAAGCTGCCGTCGGCGAGGTCCTCGTAATCGTCCGTGTTGTAACCCGTGAGATCAACCGGTTCGACGGCGGCGTGGTTCACGGTCTGAACGAACCCAGCGAATTCACCGTCCGTGTCCGCCGCGGCGGTCACCCGCGCCGATTGAAGTGGCGCGGGCTGCACACCTTCTCCCTGCGAGACAGGCATAGCAGGGGCTGGCACGGCGGATGCCGATGCCGCCGCACCACCTGCCGGAACCTGCTCCTCCGGTGTGGCCACCGCTGCGGCGGGACCGCATACCAGAGCCGAAGCCCCCTGCCCGATGCCGGCAGGAGGCGGGAAGGATGCGTGAGTGTAATGCACCTGCGGGTTGGCCGCGGAGTGAACCTCCGCGGCAAGATCGTCGAGCCGGCGGAGAATGTCATCTCCCTCGGAGGCCGGCTGCTGCTCCACGGTGAAGCCGTAGGCGGACACGTCGATGCCGCCCACCGCTCCTGCACAAAGCACCGCGGGCGGCCCGTACGCGGCTGCCGCACGTGCGAAGGACTCCGCCCCGTCATCCGCCGCCTGCTGGAACAACGCACACATGGCGAGCGCGTGCACCCCCTCTGCGTCCTCCTCGTCGATGGGAACGCAAAATGCCGCGGCAGAGGTGGGCGGGTGTTGGCGCCCGCCCAACGGGCAGTCGCGGTAAAAGTGATACGCCTCACCTTTTCCCGCCTTCTTGCACCTACCGCAGAACGGCCTCGCTCGTTGATCGTCCCGGTCGAATCCCACCGGTGGGGCTTTGTGGGTCCCGACACGGAATCCACGCGGCTGCTGCCCCCGCTGCTGCTGCTGCCGCTGCTGCACCCGCTCCCGATGTTGTCGCACAACCGGAGCGGCCTCACCCTGTTGCCGCTGCACGAGCTCCTTCAGCTCCGTGATCTTCTGGAGAAGGGCGTCGTACTCGCTGCTGGAAAGGTGCGCGGAGACGCCGTCCGCGCCCGAAGCTACCTTCCCCTCGCCCGTCTGTGCCCAAGCCTGGTAAATCTCCACAACCATGGAACGGAGCGAAACCAGTGACACATGAGCCAAGTCAGCGGTCATGGGATAGCGGACCTTCACCGCAGCGTAGAAGGTCGGGTCGAGTCGGGTGTAGAGGCTCAATTTCCTCGTGGACTCGGTCGGTGTCCAGTCGGAAGCTCGGTTATCCCGCACCAAACGTTGTTCCTTAGCCAAGATCGGCTGCGGGTCAACGTTCGCGGGATAACGCAACGCGGCGTGCTCCTCCTGCTGTGACTCTCGTAGTGCCACTGGCACGCAGCCCTTGATAACGTCAACGAGAGCTCGCCGTCCATCTCGGTCAGTTGAAGAATCCGTACCAGTGAGCCAGACGTAGGCGTTGCTGTGCTTCTCCACCACGAGAGCCAGAACGTCGTACAAGAGGCCATTCACCTTGTTGACCACTGGAGCCCGAGGGTCGTCGAGGTCAAAGGCACACAGTTCCAGTCCGGCCGACTGAAACTCCGTACGCAGCTGCACCACCAGGTCGGACAGAAGGCCAGCGTCGTCCGTACCGCGAAAATGATGTTTCTTGTCACCAAGAATATCCTCACGGATACTCTTGGCCCAAGCCCGATGGAGTCGCGCTTTGTAGATCTCGTCGACGAGCTTGGACTGCTCCTGCAGGTAACGCCTGACGGCCACGTCCTCGTCTACGTTTGATGCAGGGTTGGGGGTAGGAACAAAAGGCGTAGCCGCTGTCGGTGTGTTCCGCACCCCGTCGATCAACCTCAAAGAGGCATCGATGTCACTGTCCCTCGTGAGGGACTTCTTGGATCTCGTGGTCACTCCCATCTTTAGAAAGGCCTGAGGGGAGGCGGTACGCTGTAACACGTTTGGGTAGGGTCGCAGAGAAAATGTGACGTCACAGACACGGAAAGAGCGGTCGGGCCATGCTAGCGAGGGGCGAAGGAAGATGTCGTCGAAGTCAAAGGCGCCAAGGTCACCAGCCCAAAATACGGTAGCAGGCAGGATCAGAGCGAGCAGAAAACCGTGAATAATGAACATTGCGACGACGAAACCCAATCCAAGCCGGGACCCCATAGCTGCGGCCCAAAGTCGCTCACCGCAAGCCGCTCATCTCATAATCTCCACCAATGCCCAAACGCGCAAACGCGCACCACCTCTCCGAGCGGCCGTTTAGCCAATCATGGCCAAACTAGCAAGTGGAATAAAGCGTGGATGGGGCCACGACCTACCGGAATATCCTAGTTCACTAGATATCAGAGGGTCCCGAACTGTGTGGATAAACTGTCATAAGATAATAAACCCTAAGCTAGATATACCCGGAACGGTCTCGCAACGGTCTCGGATACTAGCCTACCTGTGACACAGCGTGTGTCACAGCACGAGCCTATAGATCAGTCAACGGTCCAGTGTTGGTCCTAGGGGTCTGTCATAGGGGCCTGCACCGGGACTCCCAGTCAGGGCTGCCTATACAGATTCCAGCATCTTCTGAATTCCGGAAGATGTCTTCTTGATATCTTTTAGGTGTCTTCTGTACTACTGTACATCTTCCCGGAAGATCTTCTGGACGTCTTCCAGAACTCAGAAGGTGGTAGACATTAGAAGTCGCGTAGAAGACGTCTTCTAGATGTCTTCTGGATGTCTTCTGGAACACAGAAGACGTCTAGAAGACATCTTCCAAAATTCAGAAGATGTACAGAAGTCATGCAGAAGACGTTCAGAAGATATCTTCGGGACGTCTTCTGGAAGTCTTATTATATATATACATATCATTATATAGACATTAGAAGACGTCCAGAAGATGTCTTCCGGACGTCTTCTGTACATCTTCTGGGATCCAGAAGACGTTCAGAAGACGTCTTCCGGAATCCAGAACATGTACAGAAGACGTCCAGAAGACATCTTCCGGACGTCTTCTGTAACTCTACCAAAAGTCAATATACGTATGCGTTCAGGTTACACGCATGCAGTTCGCTGGCAGGATTATACAAATTGAACAAAGAACTCGGGTTTTTCTACAAAGCTATTTATCTACATATTTACAGTTTCAATCTTCAGACTCGTCGTCACTGTTACTAGCACTAGAAAAGAATTCCTTCGGAGACCCCGCTACGGAGCTGGTGGTGTCGTATGCCCGATGCAAGTTCTCCTTGAAGATGGGGCGGAGCTGGCTGATGGGAACCACCAGGCTCCACTTTGACTTGTCCCCGAAGGGGTACATCTTCTCCTCCATCGCAGCGAGAAGTTGGGACCCGAGGCCACCCGGCCCGGCCATCTTGTCGTTCGCCTTGAGGCCCTTGCCGTACAACTTCTCCAACCCGACAAAGGCCATTTGCATGCCACTTTGCCAGGCGGAGAAGAGCAACGGGGCGTTATCAAAGCCAACGTCGTCCTTGTCGACGGCCAAAGAGAGCACCTGGGTGCAGTCACACAAAAGTTTATACGATCAGCTGCAAATGTCACTTACGTAATTAAAGAAACTAAATACATATCCAGAAGACGTGCGGAAGATACCCAGAAGATATATGTGATATCTTCTGGATATCGTTTATTCAAAGGGTTGTGCTTGCAGAACCATACCTTGATGCCAACATAGTCGTCTTTCAACTGAAGGGCGGTGACCGACTTCTTTTTCGCTGTATACGACTTCAAGCCATGGGCGGCCACATCCTTTGAATTGGCTGGGTGCGTTATCACCCCCGTGAGAAGGGGCATGTCCCCGGTCCATATCGCGCACTTCCCCTTCTCGTGGTAGAACCCCGTGAGGAGTATCTCCGGATCGTTCACCATAGACTCCACCACGCAGTACAATACCACGTGGCTACCCACCGCAAACCCCTCTTCAGCATCCTCCGCCACCGCCTTCTTCTTCCCCTTCGGGTCCTCCGACACCGCCTTCGCCTTCGGGTCCACCGATGCCGCCTTCCCCTTCGCCGTGTTGTCCTCCGCCACCGCCTCCGCCACCTTCCTAACCTTAGAGCTGCCCGCCTTTTTCCCCAGCTCCTCGATCTGCGTCTTTGACTCCAACTCGGCCTGCAAGCATGCCGCCACTGAAACAGGCATATGTTAGTATGTTATATTAGAAGACACTCAGAAGACACTCAGAAGACACTCAGAAGACAGTCAGTCATACTTGCCTATTAGCTACGCCCTATTAACTGAGGAAGACGTGCAGAATACCCTCAAAACGTCTCTGAGGTGTCCTGGTGACGTCTTCTTGGTGAGACAAGAAAACAGGTGAAACAGAAACTAATTAAGCAAATTAACGTACCCATCTCATCCTTCGCCTCACCGTCCAAGGCGTCCAAGGCCTTGGCGGGCAGCTCGTGCAGCACCAACCCGTCGATGCTGAGCAACGCTGCCTTTTTTTGCTCGCGCGTCGGGTACTTGGTTCGGGCGTCGGTCTCAATGACCAACGCCTGAATGGCGTCCTTGTGCTTGCGGTAGTATGGGTGGGCGGTCCGGGAGGCGTGCCAAACCCACTTTCCCTTTTCCGTGCCCCTCCCCGACACACAGGTATACACCCCATACCTCCAAAAAATTCTAAAATCGCAAATCAAGTTCCGGAGGCGCCTGCTCACATCACTGACATCGTAGTCGTCGCTGCAGGCCAGGACTTCCTCCCTGAAGGCCGTAGCCGCAAACGCTTGGTCCGTTACGTTAAGCAGCGGGTCCAGCCGCCCGTCGCAAATCCGCTCCACCATGATGCGGGTGAAGTCCGCTTGGAAGTGGAGCCCGCCCGTCTTGGACAACTTCTTCTTGGACTCCCCGCGTTGGTTTCCCCCACCGCCTCCGCTCCCCTCCTCCCCATCCCTTGCTACGAGCCACTTGATGAAGTTTTCGTCGCTGGCGTTGCCTCCCACCGCCGCGACGAACGACTCAAACTTCTCCCGGAGGTCACCCTCCTTCACCCCGCTGGCATTCTTTCGTTTCAAGGAATTAGACATTTTGTTTTCTGAGTTCTTTAAAAAGTCAAACTGTGCTGGAAGTATCGTAAACGGGTACTTTTTAGCGCCGTAAAGATGCCTGGAAGACGGGCAGAAGGTCTTTCGCGTGTCTCTGACGCATCCCGTTCCGTACCCCGGTGATCGTACCGGTATCGAATCGACGCCAACGTTCAAACAGTGCCGTCGATCAGCGAGCCCCTTTACATATCGCGTCGGATCGGTCCAGTGAACTCTAGATGGTTTTTTACGGGAAAATCGAGGACTCTCAACAGTTTCGTACCGAGTTCGTACAGTACCGTTCGAAAAATCCAAGATAGCAGTCTGGAGCTGTCGTAGCCGAGTGGTGGGGATGACCTGTTGCCCGGTCTTCGGGCCGTGAGACGGCGGTTCAAACTCGCCGTGGGGCTGATGCGACATGGCCGGAACGACGTGTAGTGATCGGGCGCCAATAGGAGCTAATGACGCTGGCGTCTTTAATTAATTAAGGCCCTTCAGACGCCATACCCTTTTTCGATTTGCAGTCTGGAGTTTCTATGGGGCCCAGATTTTTCCTGCCTTTGATCCACAGGTGGGAAATCGTTTTTCGCGATCACGGTGACACTGACCCCGTCGAATTTCGTGCTTGTAAGTTTTTTGACACCCCTTCCTCATCTTTCGTCCCGTCCGATTAAGACGGGGGGGTTTATCTGGACCGCAGATTGCACTGTCCGCTGCGCGCGTGATCGACTCTTCGACCGTTGCTAGTAATTATGTATTATTGTTTACCATTGCTGTATATAATTTACCATGGTACCCCCCTATGACCGGTAAATTGACCCCCAATGGTAAAATTACCACATATTACCGGTAAATTGAACCCCAATGGTAAAATTACCACATATGACCGGTAAATTTACCACGGTATGACCACGGGTGGACACGTGGCAGGCAGGATGCACTGTGATACGGACACGTGTGCAAGATTAGTGCACGTGGCAATCAGGCATGGAATGTTACATAACTGTTACCAGATATGCTATGCTAGGATCTTGCAGGCGGCATACTAACTAGGAGGGTCCAACTATGTCTATCAATACGGCGTGCGTGCTATATTTGCAAAAGCTAATTTCATACGTTTTCTGCATCGGAGATCTTGCAGCTTTCCGCCCGGCCGTCTTCCAAATTCCCCGCCTGTCACACATGCAACCCATGGCATCCATCCCGCAACACGACCTACCTTAACCATTAGCTGAGTAAACCATAAGCCGAGTCACGCTTGAATAATCACACACAACCACTTCCCAGCACAGGCCAGCACCGCGGCCGCCATAGCCAACACACAACGCGCCTCCCGTTTCACGGCACCGCCGCCCCACCTGACCCACGTGTGTGTCTCACCGCCGTCGCCAACCCCCTTGGCCGCTGATTCGCGACCGCAGAAGAAGCACGCACAAGCGCTAACAAGGGTTAGTATCCACCCACCCCGCGCCTGATTCGGCGCGAAGTGGGATAGACACCCTTGATTGATCACACAATCATGTCCACTCCCCACCCCAAGCCAACACCGCGCCACGCTCCTCCCGTTTCACGGCACCGCCGCCCCACCCTGACCCACGTGTGTGTCTCACCGCCGTCGCCAACCCCCTTGGCCGCTGATTCGCGACCGCAGAAGAAGCACGCACAAGCGCTAACAAGGGTTAGTATCCACCCACCCCGCGCCTGATTCGGCGCAAAGTGGGATAGACACCCTTGATTGATCACACAATCATGTCCACTCCCTAGCCCAAGCCAACACCGCGCCACGCGCCTCCCGTTTCATGGCACCGCCGCCCCACCTGACCCACGTGTGTGTCTCACCGCCGTCGCCAACCCCCTTGGCCGCTGATTCGCGACCGCAGAAGAAGCACGCACAAGCGCTAACAAGGGTTAGTATCCACCCACCCCGCGCCTGATTCGGCGCAAAGTGGGATAGACACCCTTGATTGATCACACAATCATGTCCACTCCCCACCCCAAGCCAACACCGCGCCACGCTCCATCCGTCCGTTTCACGGCACCGCCGCCCCACCCAACCATTTCGACTAAATCTACTTTGTGGGACTCTTTAAGATCACGGGAATCTTCAAAAGCTCGCGAGCACAGGATGCCTTTCAGAATCGGCACAGTCAGTTTCCAAAGTGGGTCATTCTTCCAAACAGTCCCTCGCTGGATACGTTTTGCCACCTTCATCTCTTTTACCTCCAGCTCTGCTTTCCATTTCAATTGTTCGGCTGGTATATATAACGCCTGTGAGCGCTGCAAATCTCTGGCAAAATCCATCATCATTGAATTGTTCCCTGTCGGTATCAAAGATCCCTTTGAAAATTAGCAGATGGCAAAAAGAAGTCAGGTGTACATGCCCACGGGGCTTGAGGAGAAGCACGCACTAAACCCACCGCGACGTCGTAATGCATGTAATGAAACTCAAAAGGATCATCTGAGAATCTGCAAAAATCACTAATTGGTTGCACCCGGATCTTCTTTTGCATATTTGGCCGTCTCCATCTATTATCACTTCGCCAAGAGGTGAAAGAATATTGAGACTTCCAGGTTACCGTGTCATTCTCTACGTGCGAAACCAAAGCTAATGCTGAAATAGGTGCTGGCTCTCGCAAGTTGTACAAACATTTTAGCTTCTCCCAAATAGGCCCTCGCGAGGAGTCAGTTCGAAATTAGACTTTGAGCGCAAGGCTGGCATGTAGCACGGCTAGGTGGGCCCGGATTGCATAATCGATGAAAATGACATTTAGAAGTCGCAAGAAGTTTCAAGAAGTACTTAGTGGTTAAAAGAAATCATCTAGAGGCAATATTTTATATTTTTGATAATTGTAGTGGCCACAGGGCTGCTTACAGGTCGCGGACGGGCTGCCGTACATACATTGCATATCTTGCGGGCGCGTGAGATATGCAAATGATACGGGGAAGTTATTACACGTTGTGAGAAGTATTTAGAGGTCATCCGTAGGCAATGAGAAGCAAAATTTCACATCGGGACATATTCACGGGGTGCTGGGGAGCTAATTTCGTCTGTAAAATGGTTGCAAAGCAGAAATTGCATATCTTGCGGGCGCGTGAGATATGCAAATGATACGGGGAAGTTATTACACGTTGTGAGAAGTATTTAGAGGTCATCCGTAGGTAATGAGAAGCGAAATTTCACATCGGGACATATTCACGGGGTACTGGGGAGCTAATTTCGTCTGTAAAATGGCTGCAAAGCAGAAATTGCATATCTTGCGGGCGCGTGAGATATGCAAATGATACGGGGAAGTTATTACACGTTGTGAGAAGTATTAAGAGGTCATCCGTAGGCAATGAGAAGCGAAATTTCACATCGGGACATATTCACGGGGTGCTGGGGAGCCAATTTCGTCTGTAAAATGGCTGCAAAGCAGAAATTGCATATCTTGCGGGCGCGTGAGATATGCAAATGATACGGGGAAGTTATTACACGTTGTGAGAAGTATTTAGAGATCATACCTAGGCAATGAGAAGCGAAATTTCACATCGGGACATATTCACGGGGTGCTGGGGAGCTAATTTCGTCTGTAAAATGGTTGCAAATCAGAAATTGCATGTCTCGCGGGCGCGTGAGATACTAGTGAAGAATGGGACCCCCTAAGCCTCGCTGAGCCACCCGAGCCCCTGTGCATCTGCACCACCAGCGCACTGCCGCCTTGTGCGTGAAGCCGGTTCATCCCTGCCGCCCGAGCTGTGCGAGCCATATCTCCACCACCAAGCCCACGCGCAAGACCACCTCTCTGCTCCCTGAGCCTCATTGGGCCACATTGGGCCACCTGAGGCCCTCTGCGGCTGTCCTTCCGGCGCACTGCTGTTGTGTCTCCGGAGCCGGCTCACCCCCGCCAATCGAGCCACCCCTCCACCACCAAGCCCACACCCCACATCACCCCGCTGCCGCCTACAGCCTGGTCTCAAGAGAGCTTGCCCACCCACGCCACGGCCAGAATGCCCAAGCGCTGTCCCAAGGGGCTGAGAATGATAAACTGGGTTGCCCTCATCCAAACTTCCGCCACTTAAGCTGTGCCGCCCGTCCTTTTATGTGTCGCAGGTAGTACAGTGCTGCGGCACAAAGGTGATGCTGCTTTCGAGGCGAGTGCTAGTTACGGGTTCGAGGGTAGAGGACAGGGGATCGCTTTGGCTGCAAAGATTGCGACACGGTGGGAGACGTGAACAAACCATTGAAAGCGAAACGCCGCTATCCCTAAACCATCCCTACAGTGCAACCTGCAGTGGATAGACGCTAAAAGTAAATCACGAATAGTTGTGAGGAACGAAAACACCGCCTGGCTGCGAAGCGCTGTTGCGCCTCCAGTGCACTCTGTACTGGTTGCACGCTGTGATGGAATAACATACGTCGGGGTCACTATTTTGACCTGTAAGACAGTGAAGCACGATGCCAAAGCACAACAGTAGTGTTGACTGTGAGGGCAGGCGGCGGGGATGCCCCCTTCACCTTCAGCAAGACGTTCCTTGGTGGCATCTGCTTTGGCTTTCGCCGCTTTAGCTTGACTTCGCCGCTTCTCGAGCTGCTTCTGGTTGTAGTCGAGCACGCTCTTCCGGATTTTCGCCTTGGTCGCAGCTCTGGTAAGCATCGCGCGCAAACACTCCAAAGTATGATGCGCGAACGGTCGAGAGCTCTCAATGCCAGGAAGGCAAGTGGCGGGAAAGCTCGACCACCGTTAAAGACCCCTAAACAGTTTTCAGGTCCCCAGGGAACGGGAGTGAAGGCGGATTATGCGCGCCAAGGCTTACAGAAGAAAAGCGAGAGAAAAACAGTACCAGATGCGCGTTGCTCCCTCGCAACAAGCCCGAGAAGGGCACGGCGAGGGTGGACTAAGACTAGTTGCGTACTCACGATCAATCCCCAATTCCGACCAATATGAGCAGTGCCTCTGGAGTCTGGGTTCGAGAAAGTGATTTCTACAACGGCCTCGGTATGCGTGCATACGAGGTGGGTCTGAGAGGAGAAGGGAACAGGTCATGGAAGCTTCAAACGGGCGTACGTGTGTTTTGGGCGAACAGATCGTTGGATTTTTTCTTGCACTTCCTTTCTGGCCATTGCTTCTTTCGTTTTTTGGCGGATTTTCTCGATGGTCGCTTTGTCATGCTTCCTGCCCTTGTTCCATGGGACCTAGAGCACAGCAGGGTGTGCAGTGAGCGACCAGCGGGAGTCGAGGCACGGTGCGCGGTCCAAGCGGATTAAGTTGCACTCACAGATACATGAAAAAAGGACGAATAGTGTCGTCCGAGAGATTCAAACTGACCCTGCCAGAGTTAGCCTTACTGATTTTTAAACGCCGTTGCCTCTCCTTCTCATCGCTCGCCTCCTTATCCTCCTTAGCTCGAACTTCCCGCTCCTAATCGGCTTCCTTGATCGATTTGAGAAGAAAAGATTCCTTGTTTTCACCTTCGGTTTCTCCCTCAGAACCGCTAGCTCCATCTGCCCCATGCGCTCTGCCGACATCACTCGGCCGCACTTCTTGGGTTGACTGTCCGTCCAGTCGCTCCGCTGCTTACCGCTGGAATACCGTCCAGTCGCTCCGCTGCTTTTTAATTCAACCTTCGTTGTTCCAGACTACTGATACTGTCTCAGCTTCCCAAAGAGAAATACTTTCCTTAGAAAGTGACACAGATCTTTCATCTTACCAGACGAGAGACCATTGGTTTGGCCGAGACAGGTACTGTGACGCATCCTACCCATCTACTGAACGATGATACGTTGATACCCCTCGCCTGCCTGCGTTCAAACCTGGCCGCCATTCGCCAGTCGCTCCACTCCTGTCAATTCTACCTTGGCCACAGACCAGAGAATTGCACATCTACCAATCCCGATCCTCGTTTACCACGATTTACCAGCTCCGTCTCTATATTTATACTACATTGCGAAGTTTTATATCCATTTACCATTAGGCCATGACCATTTTGCATTTACCATTCCAGATCCTCGTTTACCACGCTCCGTTCTGAAATTACCAGGCTTTTACCATGCTTCAACCTATATTACCGCAAGTTACCAATGATTTACCGTCAGTTATTTTTTTATATAAATATTTTAACGTTTACCACCTGATTACCACCCCACATAGGGGCTTACCGCCGTTTACCACCAGTTTACCACATTTCAACACCAGTTTACCACATTTTACCACGATTCCTTCTCAGTGTGAGCAGAGGATCTCCTCCTTTTTTGACCCTTTGCTGAAGTTTGCGGGCCACCGCCACCCGAGCTCAAGCCCCTACCAACCTTACCCGCCGGCTGCTGCCGTATCCGCGGGAGGCTCAACATCTCCGCCGGGTTTCCCTGGGATTTGGCTCCCGCGAGTTGGCTCCTCAACTTCTTCCTCGGTGGGGTGCCGGCGGTATCCACGTCCTCGCCCTCGTCCTCCGCCGGGACGGCAATCGCCGACGCACCACCCTGCGGCTCTGCATTCGCACCCCCTCCCCACCGAGCAAGCATGTCCACGAAGACGTAGTCATCTTGCGTGTACTTCGGCGAGGGCGGGGAAGATGTCACCCTGAAGATCCTTTGCCGTCAATTGCCTCACGATCGGAGGCAAAGAGACACCTGTGAAGAGCCCACAATCGGACGTCGAGCTTGTCAAAAGGAAATTGGGGGCTACCACTTAGACAAAAGCAATTTCACCGCAAGCATGCTCAGTACCCCCCGCAAGAGTACCGATTCACACAAACAAAGAGAATGCCGTACCGTTCTCCAAGCCGTAGTGCTTGTGCAGGTTGATGAGCTTCGGGAAGAAGATTCTCGCGCACTTGTACACAGTGTCCGACCCCTCTTCAGTCTTGAAGTGGGCGGCACCACGGGCCTTATCCGTGCTCCCCTGGTTGAGCCGGTTCATCCTGAAGATGTGCGTAAGGTACGGGGTGGCGTATCTGCCGTGGATTGGCCCACCGCATATGGTGAACCACCCACGGTCTTTCACGTGCAAGATCGTCCCCGCAATATACGCGCCGCGCCCTTGTGCCCTTGGTGATACACGACGGATCCCCTCTCGAAACGCCCCTTGGACTTTTCCGTGTATTCCTCCTTCCCATGCACCCCATCCCCCGCCACGTACACCACCGGTGCTAACCGCGGCAGATCACGGTGATGCACCCAACGGGGATAAAAAGCAACACGTTGCTCCAACGTGGCCTTCGCCCACCCCGGCCAATCCGCGGCAGCGGGCGCCTCCACGACCACCTCCGCCGGTGCGGGCTCTCCCGCCGCGGGGCTCCCCGTGATTGGGGGCGGAGCGACTACCACCTCCGCCGGTGCGGGCTCTCCCTCCGCGGGACCCTTTGTGATTGCGGCATCCTCCACCACCACCTCCGCAGGTGCGGGCTCTCCCGCCGCGGGGCTCCCCGTGATTGAGGGCGGAGCGATTACCACCTCCGCCGGTGCGGGCTCTCCCTCCGCGGGACCCTTTGTGATTGCGGCATCCTCCACGACCCCCTCCGCAGGTGCGGGCTCTCCCGCCGCGGGGCTCCCCGTGATTGGGGGCGGAGCCAACACCACCTCCGCCGGTGCGGGCTCTCCCGCCGCGAGAACCTCCGTGCTCGTGGGGGCGGGAGCGTCCGCGGGTTGCTCCGCTCCCCACGGCGCTTCCACATCCCCCTCACCAACCTCGGGGGGGTGTGGCCGCTTCAAGGGGCGGTGGCGGCCACGGCAAACTCTGCGTGAACGCGCCTTCCAGCAGCAGGGCGCCTATTTTTGAGAGCTTCGGAGCGTCTTTCTCCGCTTGCGAGGTTGGGTAGACCGTGCGCTTCGCCATGCACTCCGGTCTACCACAGTTGCTCACCTCTTCAATACCTTTGCCTACAAGGCACACGTTGTGGTAGCTCGCACCGCAGTGCGAGCACTTGTGCACTCCACGTCCATCATCCTTCTCGCAAATGAAGCAGCAGTCTTCAGGTGCTGGCGGTGGGGGTGAGGGCGGAGGAGGCATGTTTCCACCTAATTCATACCACACCAAAACCATGCGCGTTTACGCAAGCAGGGTTTCGGGCATTATCCATACGCATGACTATAGGTTCTCCCAACATGTGATTCGAAAAGGTGCTCACCATCTTCATGCCCTGTATAGCATCTATCGTATGCTATTGTCAGGGCATGATCGAAAGCATTCCAATCTAATGCTTTCCTCACGGCGGTCTTCGGACCTGGCAGCTTCCCCAGTCGTTTCGTCGCCTCTATGTCGTGCATGTTCACGACAGTGGGTTCCGATCTTCCTCCGCTAGGCTCGACGCATTCCTTGCGACCGCAGTTAAACAAATCTCTCTTTAGCCCTCTTCCCTCTTGACACTTTGGGTGGTAGCGCAACTCGCACACCTTGCATCGTGTTACGAAAGCCCCCTTATCACAATAGCAACACCTATCTTCCGGAAGTACCTCTTTACATGCACCACACTGCACCGCCGGATACTTTTTATTCGCACAGGTAAAGTGAAAGCTCCTATTGCAAACCCTACAAGTCTGCGCTGGAATTAGTTTACTGTCGCATCCATCGACATGGCAGCGGTGGTATTCAGGGGCGTTTCGGGGCATTTTCCCCGCACGGGTTTTGGCAGGCGCGTTGTTTCCGCCTCGGTTTCTTGAGGTCATTGCAGTTTCCGAAGTGCTAGCTCTAAGAAGTGAAGTGTTCTTCAAGAATGGCTTCCGCTCGCTTGCACCAACTAGGGCGCTGAGACGCAGTAACTGTGCATGCATGTGTGACGTCAGCTCAGTATAAATCGAGGACAAAACCGCCCAAGCATTTCTCGTACGTCGATGGATCTGGGATCGGATCCGACATACGAGAAATGTCATGCACGTGTGACGTCAGCTCAGTATAAATCGAGGACAAAACCGCCCAAGCATTTCTCGTACGTCGATGGATCTGGGATCGGATCCGACATACGAGAAATGTGCATGCGCGTGTGACGTCAGCTCATTATAAATCGAGGACAAACCCGCCCAAGCATTTCTCGTACGTCGATGGATCTGGGATCGGATCCGACATACGAGAAATGTGCATGCGCGTGTGACGTCAGCTCATTATAAATCGAGGACAAAACCGCCCAAGCATTTCTCGTACGTCGATGGATCTGGGATCGGATCCGACATACGAGAAATGTTCATGCACGTGTCACGTCAGCTCAGTATGAATCGAGGACAAAACCGCCCAAGCATTTCGTGGAAGTAAGTATGTGAAAATGCTTGCAGAGAAAGACAAACTTGTATATATTACTATGGATATGCATACGCGATATGTCTTGGAATCGGAGCAAACGGTGGAGGAGGGCGCGAATATGGGTGGCAGCACGAAGCGGCGCCCCAATCCCACAAGCTTTAACGGTATGAATATCTACACCCCGAAACGTGTGTACAAAACACATGTGATTGTGCTGCTGTGAGACTTCGCGTCAAGGAAGGGTTTACGTGTGTCTTACTAGATTGTTTGGTGACAGGGACGCATATCGGGGAAGGGTTATTGAACGTCACGCTCGTGCGGGATCAACGATCGTGGCTATTTGGGGTGTTATGTACGACTATCCACATTACGCTGCTTGCAGTGAGCGTTTTCTTGGCGTTGTGTGGCTCCGACGCTGCCTACAATCCGGGACCGAATTGGGATATTCCTCCCGTTCTTATAGACTTGTTACCCCTTCTCGTAGAGGTTGGAGATTCCGCTCGCATTATACCTCTTGGAGTGTGGCCCCTGAAAGATGATGATATGGATACGCTTGAGACGTTGGTGGGGAAGATAGATTTGTTGTGCGAGGCCTGGACATCAGCAAAAGGACAAGGTGATGTTAATCACGCTCACTCAGAGGAGGTTTGTGACGATGTGGAAATGTCAGACGAGTTGCAAGGTGGGCATGAGGAAACTTACGAACGTCCTAGAGGTCAATTGCCGCAAGTAAGTGACGGTTTTGAGGAGTTGACGCGCGGGAATAAGGGTTGGTGGGTCGAGAAGATGCGAACGGCATTTGGGAGAAGCCCTCACCGCATTGCGGGTGCGGTGAGGGCGTATATCGAGTCCCTTCCGGCGGGCTTGAGTTCGAAGGTGCACAAGGAGTGCAATGCGGCATTGGTGTCGTTAGGTGACCGGCGCGAGGAGACAGTGAAGAATTGTGTTGTGGCGAATTTGAGGGACGCGTTATCACGCTTAGCACGACGAAACACACGTGCGAACGTTAGTCTAACGAGGGGGATAGCGGCTGCGGCATTTGGGAGCAACTTGGCCGAGGATAACTTGGTGCGTACGGCTTGCACGATGCTTGGTGTGCATCAACGCGTTGGAACGCTTGGGGTGGTCGGAAATTCAAACTTGAGGGAGGTGGCACACATGGGAACTGCGGAGAGAGGGCGTCGTGGCCTTTGGGAGGGCGTGATGCTTGCGGAACGGAGATTGTCTACCCGATGCTTGACAATGGCGACTTGTACTCTTATTAGAGCTTTTTGGTTGCACCCGGACAACACTCGAGTTAGTCCTTGCAAAAAGAACGTCGTGTTGGCACGTGACCCCAACACTGGTGCTTTGAGAACACCGAGGGAGTTCGTGAGCAAACATTGGTTGGAAGCCTCTCAACTAGTAATATATAGGTGGTTTCAAGCCAAGTACCCCGCTCTCAAGATTGGGCAACGTTCCTTTGAGAAGCAAGGTGTGTGCAAGCCGCACAATGTTGTGCGGCTGCGAAGGAAGGACAACATATCTTGTTGTTGTAGGTACCACGAAGACATGAGAATGGTCCTTGAGGGCTTTGACAAGGCCCGAGAGGCGGTGCATTCACCATGTGCGTGCACTTCGGCGACATGTTGCCCACGGGTTCGAAGGACACCTGAGCATAGGCGAAAGGCGGTGGGGAACACGGGAATGGTTTGCACTATTGCAAAGGCGGGGAGGTCAACATCAACTTTCGCCGAGAGCTTGTTGTGTCCGCGGGTGGGGGATAAGCATGCCACGGAGTGCTTGAGAGGGAGGTGCCAGGTGCGAGAAGTGTGGCGGCTTGGCCAACTTCAAAGTGTGTGACAGTGAGGTGCAGCATGAGGCGCAAGTGCCGTGGTCTTGTTACGAGACTTGCGGCACAGGACAGATGGACGAGGATGGTAAGGAGATTCGGCGACTGCAGTTTGTGCAGAAGAAGACGAAGCTTGCCGCCTTGATCGCCAAGTTGCAGGCGCTGTTGCTGGGGCACGAGCCGGGGGCTTCGCCAAACTGTCAGTGCAAGGGGAACTTCTTAGTGAATAGCGCGACCGCAGGGCAACCGGAGGCATGGGCGTGGAAGAAGTTGGAAGGCTGCGGGGATTGCGCGTTTCTGCGGTCATATGCATATCACACTTTCATGGCATTACACCAGCAGCGGCAGTTTCAGACGTGCGTCAGGGATTTGCCACTGGGACATGCGGTGTTCTTGTTTGACTTCTGACTCGGAGAATCATTCATTGAACATTCCTCGAGAAATGCAAAGTCTGCATTGGGTGGTGAAGCAGGCGACCATATTAGTCTGCGTGGTGTGGAGACATGCGTGTATGGCCGTGGATGGGGTGGAATCAACCGCGGAGAACCCAGTGCTGGTGAAGGATTACGTGTACTTGTTGAGCGATGACCGGAAGCACGATCACCGCTTCATTCCCCTACAAATTTAGAACCTTGTGTCTACCTTGTGTTTACCTTGTGTTTCGAGCCATGTAGGGCCCTACTTGGGCAATGTCGGCAGTAAAATGGCAAAACCAGCCAAAATCGGGTGAAATGAAGTTTCCGATAGTTTGTTTTTTATTGTTGATATCGATGGTTTGGGTCGATGTAAGACATATGGAGCGAAGTTTTGGGTGGAATGGCTTTGGTAACCTCACTTTTTGAGGCCTCAAAGTTGTGCTACTCGGTACCTGCCCTGTACTTGGGGCTGTACCTGGGCTGTACCGCAAACATTGAAAAAAAATATTTTTGGAATCTGTTTTTTTTGGGCTATTAAGCTTATTTAGTCCTTACTATGGACAGTCTCCAAAGATTTAACTGAAAAAACATTTTACGCTTCCTGTTACAGCACCTCAAAGTTAGGTCAGTATGGGCATTGGGTAGGTAAGGGGTAAGTAGGGGGCAATACCTACCCTGTACCTGGGCTGTACCTGGGCTGTACCTGGGCTGTACTTGAAAACATTGGAAAAAAATATTTTTGGAATCTGTTTTTTTTGGGCTATTACGCTTATTTAGTCCTTACTATGGACAGTCTCCAAAGATTTAGGCGTATGCAAGGTGCACTGCGTCCCGCCTTGCGTGCCGTAGGTTGTACACCTGCTAGCGTGTCTGGCTGTGAAGGCTTCCCGGTGATTGAGGAAGGGAGGACTGACGGTGCATCCATGCGGGTGTTCGCAGGATCGGGTTAGGATGGAATTTACCGGGCTCGTAATTGTGGTTCCGGGGCCTAGGCAGCACTGGAAGAACAATGACGTGCTCCAAGAGCGCCTCGTGAAGGAGCTCAAGGAGTTACGCGACGGGCACGCTGACGACAAAGGCACGCCGTTCCGAGTATACGATGGTTACTTTGGCAAGTGGCATGATAAGTTCAGTGTGTTTCTGGTGCTGTGCTACTGTGACACCGTTGCGCGGAACGATCTGGGAAGGTTCGCTCCGGTGGCTGCCAGACGCAACGATTACCTGAGCCTGTGGGAGGGCACCCCCGGACCAACTGGTGGGATGTATTGCCTAGGCTATGCCAAACCTATCGCACAAAGCTATTTACCGGACGGGGAGACGGTTTATGCCTGGGACCCGTCGGTGCTATTAACCCAGGAGGATCACGAGGAACTAGTCAAGCTAACCCAGGAGGGCGCTGATCCCATGCGCACCGGGCGCTACGGTAAGGGTCCCCTGGAGGCCCTGGAATATTTCACCGCCATGTCGGCATACGTGCTGCCTTTCATGCACTGTATGACCTTCGGTGTCGTGAAGAGTACTGTGAAGATGTTCCGCCACAAGGTGCCCAACTGCGATGACACGTGCTACTTCAACGCCGCGCAGCTAAAGCAGCTACAGAAGAACGGCAAAGGGCTGTGTGCCCCGCACGACATGCACCGTGAGTACCAGGACGTGGTGCAATATGCAGGTAGGTGTGCTGGCAGGCATGATTGCAGGAAAGCTGTTCTTCCCATGCATGCGAGATCTACGTGCATTGTGTGCATGGGCCCGCCCGTTGTATGGGTTGACCATTGATTGAATGAACGGTGCATGCATGCTGATGTCGCCCGAAACGCTTGGTTTGTTTGCAGGGAACTACACTATGGAGGACTGGCTCAACTTCATTTTGATATTCAGCCCGCTGGTATTCATGGACGTCCTGGAGAGTCTCAACCGAGAGTTGGACAGGGCTTGGTGGAAGCTGAGGGAGGCTGTGATATATTTCATCCGGCAGGTGTGCGCCGGCACAATCGAAGACCGCGCAGAGGCTCGCGCACAAGCGGAGCTGCGTATGAGGGAGTTCGCTGTAATTATTCAGAACGAGTGCCCTATGAACATGCTGACGCTGAATCTACGCCTAGCCGTGGTACACTTGTGCAAGCAAGAGGAGAAGGTAGGCGTTGTCAGCTCCAACATCGAGCTATGGGTGGAGCGCCTGTTGGGGGAGGCGAAGGGGGTGGTGCCGCAGCCGGTGGGGGGGAAGGCCATCGATTCATGCATCGGTAACGCCTACTTGCTGAAAGACCGTGTGGATGACATGGCCCACTTGTACCCCGGGATCCGGTTCCTTCCAGACTATGTCGCGCACTCGGTGAAAGAGGACGGCCCGGGTTTCCGCGATGACCCGGGGCTCGCGTGTCACTTCATGGATGTCGGTCATCACATCATCCACGGTGGCGTGGCTGTATCCGCGCTAAGCGCCGATGCGGAAGGAAGGCTGCTTCCGGGCCTGGCGGCTTCCTTGCGCGCCATGCACGGTGAGCGATACGAGCTAGAACGGGACGCCTTGGACGTCCTATGTTTTCCACGAATGCGGCACGGCGACGAGGACTTCACGTCCACGATGTACACCAGGGCAGTAACCAGAATCTCCTACAACGTAGCCTTAGCATCCTCTGAAGCCGATGCATTTGAATACGGCCGCGTGGAAGCTTACTATCTGATCTGGGACCCGGCCACACATTGCGCTGTGTGCCGTCTAGCCATGGTGACGGCATACCCGACTATCAAAAACGCGCGCATGAACAGCCGTGCCGTCTTTGTCTTGAACGAGGATGCCAAACATACCCTGCTGATGCCGGCGTCACGCCTTGAGACCAAGTGTATTTGCCACCGTCCTCCGGGATTTAAAATCCCCCTCCACACCATCTACCTTTGGCCAGGAATGAAATCTGCACGGTGCTCAAGACCTTAGCAACGGCAAGCTAGAAACCAGCAGCATGCGTCCTTCCTTCCTTTCTCCTTATTGCTTCTAGTGTGACCTTACTTGCAAAGCCCAGGACGGGGCCGGGACTTGCCAAGCCACGTATATACCTACCTAGCATATCCGGTAACAGTTATCTAACATTCTATGCCTGATTGCCACGTGCACTAATCTTGCACACGTGTCCGTATCACAGTGCATCATGCCTGCCACGTGTCCACCCGTGGTCATACCGTGGTAAATTTACCGGTCATATGTGGTAATTTTACCATTGGGGGTCAATTTACCGGTCATATGTGGTAATTTTACCATTGGGGGTCAATTTACCGGTCATAGGGGGGTACCATGGTAAATTATGTACACCAATGGTAAACAATAATATATAATTACCGCGCTATAAGTAAATGTGGTAAAATCGTGGTAACAAAAACGCCAACTGCCAATAGGAAATTACCCACGGGATTTATATCGCCACTATTAGTATAATGGTGGTAAAACACCAATTTACCATATTTTACCACCAGTTTACCACATTTTACCACCAGTTTACCGCGTTTATTTCTCAGTGTGTATATCGGGTTAACCTATCAACTTTATTACATTCTGAGAAAACCTATCACTGAGTGTATATATCCCGAGTCCTAGGGGTATATCCAACACCCAGGACTGCCTTATTTGTCGGGTTAGGGGCATTCAAGGGCCATGCCAATGTGTGAGAGTCACCATTCCCTACCAATTATTGGCCTTTTCGCACGCGTGGAAAACCGTCCGTCCGACGCGTGGACAGCGTACGGACACCCTATGGACGCTTTTTTTGCTAAATCCACACGTGTGAAATTGTCTAATTTGTAAAAGTGATGTTCATACGGTGTCCATACGATAAATCCACACGTCGTCCATACGTGCGCCTCCGTGTGGACGACGTATGCTAGTTTACCTGATTTTATTACGCGTGTGGACGCTCCGTGCACTGCCCGACCGTATGGACAGGTGCCGTCCATACGCATGAACCACTGGAAATTGTTGTCCACACGTGCGGACTGCGAGAAATGCCGCTTCTACCCCTCCTCAGCCATATGGACACCGTGGGGACGTGTCCCTGGACCGTACCGACGCGTACGGACGACGTGTGGACGGGCGTATGGACAGTGTGAGGCCCGTGCCGTGCCACTCTTTTGCGCTTGTCCGCACGTGTGGACACCCATTGCAACCGGGCCAGGGTGTACCCGAGCACTGCTTGCCCCCTCCTCAGCCATGTGGACACCATGTGGACGTGTCCCTGGACGTACCAATGCGTACGGACGACGTGTGGACGGGCGTATGGACAGTGTGAGGCCCGTGCCGTGCCACTCTTTTGTGCTTGTCCGCACGTGTGGACACCCATTGCACCCGGGCCTGGGTGTACCCGAGCATTTCCTGCCCCTTCATCAGCCACATGGACACCATGGGGGCGTGTCCCTGGGTCGTACCGACGCGTACGGACGACGTGTGGACGGGCGTATGGACAGTGTGAGGCCCGTGCCGTGCCACTCGTTTGCGCTTGTCCGCACGTGTGGACAGCCATTGCACCCGGGCCTGGGTGTACCCGAGCATTTCCTGCCCCTTCATCAGCCACATGGACACCATGGGGGCGTGTCCCTGGGTCGTACCGACGCGTACGGACGACGTGTGGACGGGCGTATGGACAGTGTGAGGCCCGTGCTGCGCCACTCGTTTGCGCTTGTCCGCACGTGTGTACAGCCATTGCACCCGGGCCTGGGTGTGCCCGAGCGTTACTTGCCCCTTCATCAGCCATATATGGGCACCATACGTAGGGGCGTGTCGCCGAACGAACCCATGCGTACGGACGACGTGTGGACAGACGTATGGGAGATCGGAATTCGCCAATCCTTACGTATGGACGTCGAAATTGGAGCGAGTTCATTGAATGAAACACGCGTGTGGACACATGCATTCGCACGTGTGAATGAGGGTTTGCCGCATGAATGAGCGGAATCAGGCGTGTGAATACAGGTGTCCGTACACACGGTTTATTTACATATATAATACATCGTGTATCATCCGCAATCATCTGAATCAGAACTACTACGGTCATCCTCGCTACTACTGTTACCATCGAGTTCACGGAAGAAATCTGCCTTGCGATCCAACTACACAACTTGCAAGCAATAAGTTCGTCGTCGAATGGCCAAAGGGGCAGCATTTTCTTTGTACCGGGCAAGCCAAGCCGGCATGAAAGGAACATCCTGAATTACCTTCCGCACCTTGTTCGAGTTCTTGTACTTTTGCTACAGAAGTTTCTTCGCTAGCGGTCCCATATTAGTCGCGAGCGCTTCAGACCCCGTACCCACTTGATTGCACCGGTCTTTGCGTTGAGTGGCAGTCTTCATGGTGATGGTTTGTCTGCAAAGAATTCCCATTGTAAGGCATACACTGGATGGATGGTCCATAATAGGCCGTCCATTCGGTGTCCGTGCGCCGTCCGTCTGGACGGAACAAGGTGTTCACCCGTATGGAACAACAGAAACTCGCAAACGACCTACAATCTTACCCGCGAGACGCATCGCAGCAGATCTTCGATCGTTTGCATTTCTGGCTGGGGGTGCGATAACCCACGATCGATGGACCTTCATCTTTCGCGCATAGTTGGCTACTACCCAAATTCATGGTCCTACCACAAGGACCGATGGGCAATTGCGGTTTCGATCACTAAATCGACTATTTGAGGCACAGGCAACATTTGCACATGATATTTATGAGTTAAATGAATTTTATTTATTATAGTGGCGGCCCCCATGAGACTTTAGGTGTGTGGTTGAACGACACGCTTTAGGGGTGTAATTTCACCAAAAGCTTGAAGAAAATGGTGGTCCTACCACAAGGACCACGGTTATTTTGAGTACTAGGAGTCACATGAGGGGCTCACGGTGATGCTCATGGTTATACATCTTGAGTTTATGACCAAATAAGATAACTGAATCGGTTACTTTCATGGGGAACGCAATTATTTCCCCCAACAGTCGCGGCGGAACCAGCCGCGTGCCCCGCGGATCCAGCGGGGTACCGACAACGGCAGATTGGGGGGAAAACAGAGCGTTCCTTAGTGTGTCACTCTTCGCCGCCTACGTGGCACTGTGGGGACTCAGTACTCTGCACCGCACCAGGATCGCCATCAAAAGCCAGAGTAGCTCAACGGCAGAGCGCTCGTCCGGTATGCGAGAGGTCACGGGCTCGATCCCGGCCTGGCTCACCTTTTTCGGGCTTCTGGTCTAGCGGTGTCACAGTTTCTGTTTCCCCATGAGGTTATGGGCCCACCACGCTTCCACTGCGCATCGCGGTTGTGTGGTTGTGCCACGTAGACACTTCAGAGTGAGGTTGTGTCATGGGGAACGCAATTATTTCCCCCAACAGTCGCGGCGGAACCAGCCGCGTGCCCCGCGGATCCAGCGGGGTACCGACAACGGCAGATTGGGGGGAAAACAGAGCGTTCCTTAGTGTGTCACTCTTCGCCGCCTACGTGGCACTGTGGGGACTCAGTACTCTGTATCGCACCAGGATCGCCATCAAAAGCCATAGTAGCTCAACGGCAGAGCGCTCGTCCGGTATGCGAGAGGTCACGGGCTCGATCCCGGCCTGGCTCACCTTTTTCGGGCTTCTGGTCTAGCGGTGTCACAGTTTCTGTTTCCCCATGATACTTCGCACCCTCATCATCATTTCCGCTCTATTTCAGCATGGCGCATGTTCAACACAATGCAAATTCCGACTTTAGTGAATTTCGGACTTTAGAAATTGGCATTCATCCATTCTAAAGTGTACACGCCAGTCGAAAAATAAGATATTTGGATGATGTTAGACTTTCAGAAATTCGCAATACATATATACTTGAAGATTTGATGTGCCGCACACACCAACCTTGCGATATATGCCCTCTAGCAAGCAATTATGATGGCTGGATGGTCAGCTCGCGTGACCACTGTTTTAGGGGGGAAACCAACGAGCCAATATATTAGAGGGGAAGCCAAAGCCAACGAGCCAATATATGCATTCCAACCGGGCCTACCGCCCAAATATGATTGGGACATATGTATAGGTTCAATTTGATGGTATCCGCGCAGGTGTAGTGTTGATATATGATTGGTAAAACATTATTGAAGATGAGTCACTAATTTGCCACATTTTGAATGTTCCAAAAAATCTGTTTTGAAAATTTTGAGCGTAGAGGTTTGAAATGCGTTCGCCATGGATATATGGGATGGATATAGGCCAAACCAGCGTTCGAATAAATTAATATAGGACCTATATATACCACCTTTCATTGGTTAGACACCACAAATCACGGGAGATGGCCAATTAGATTATCGGAACAATCGTCCTCGTGGTAGGACCAAATCGTCGATTTCGTCCTACCGACAAGGACTGCGGGGCAGTAGCCATAGTTGCGTGTGGTCGGTCCCCAACCATCACCAAAAATCACGCAGTGAACCCCGTGAATCAGGTTGTACAAGATATGCATGGGTTGACAGATTTTTAAGGTCCTAATTTGCACTATTGGGTCATAAACATGATATGTTTAATTGCTAGATGCATTTGGAAGCGCCATCTAGTAGGTGTACGCGGCTTCGGGCACTCCGGTCCTTGTGAAAGGACCGGCATTTTTATTTAATTTTCGTCGGTACTACCCCCGCGTTTCATTCCTCTCAAGCACAATCATGCCCATATCGAGTATAGCACCCAAAAGAGGTTCGGAATAAATTCTTGGACACCCAAATATGGTGTCAAAACACTCAAATATCAACTATATCGAAAAAACGCGGCAGATAGCCCCAAATCACTTCGGTCCTTGTGACAGGACCGTGATTTTGGGCAGTAGCCATATATCGATACAATTATCACATATCCGAGATATGGATATACCGCGCCTTGTTTCGTTGTGAAGAGAATTTACTTTTCAGGAGGTCGATGTATAATGAGAAGCTCGGCCACTTCGACCGCGCCAGCGTACCCCCGCGCCAGCGTACCGCGCCAGCGTACCGCGCCAGCGTACCGCGCCAGCGTACCGCGCCAGCGTACCGCGCCAGCGTACCGCGCCAGCGTACCGCGCCAGCGTACCGCGCCAGCGTACCGCGCCAGCGTACCGCACCGCGCCAACTGCACAAAATGACATTTTGGAGTTCGTACGTTATCCGTACGGCGTCCGTACGGCGTTCGTACGCTCGGCTTAGGTTTCTAGCGTATGGACAACGATGTTCATACGTTCCATGTCACATCTGCGCGCATGCACCGACACTTACGTCAAGGTTGTAAACTCGTCGTACACACGTTAGATTATGGATGGACGCTATGTGTTGTCCGTGTGGATTCCGCAAGCATTCTAGTCCATACGGTTCCATGAGAGCGGTTGTCCACACGCGTGGAAACGTCAGTTAGCTGTCCATGTGGGTTTTGTACGAATTTTCGTATGAAATGGCACATTTTCGTACGTCATTATGTCCCATGGACGGTCTGTCCATGTGGTTGGAAATAACCACACATTTTGAGCAGTCCGCATGGATGGATAGCAAAAGCACACGGTGAATTATGTGTTTTCGTACGACTCTATAGTGTTTGTACGTTTTTTGTTGAAAACTGTCCACACGCGTGGAAACGTCAGTTAGCAGTCCATACGCTGTCCATTCGAGTTAGCCTTGACTGTCCGTATGATTCATGTCCCATGGACGGTTTTTTTACACGCACGGACGCAAAAAAAAGCTGACCTCATGGAAAATAAAAACATAAAAACCGTATGGACAGCGTACGGTTTCCCGTACGGACAGCACATGGAATTGAAATTCGATCGGGAATACCGTATCGAAAAATACGATTAAAAAATCGCGAACGCGTGACACATGCGATGCGATGGGCAGTATTAGTGACACCCGCACCCCCCGACTGTGTCACCCGTGTCACATAGCGAAACAGAGTGACACTTAAAGAGTGACAATTAAAATAAACAGAGTATCCAGTAATCGTCGAAGGATCTTAAATCGATCTGCGATTTCTCCCGTCCGTTGACGATTTCTCCGTTCGGTTGACCACTTCAAATAAGTTACCGATACAGTAAGGCTCTGAGGCAAAAAGCAATTTTGGAACTGAAGCAACCCCGCCACGGCAGCACACGTATGCCTTTTTGCTGTGCTTTTTTGTTTTTGGCATATTTTATTTGCTTTCATTTATCACAGCGAGCACCCTGTGTTGAGGTGAGCAGTCTCGTGTGAGCGCCATTGCGCGGTGCTCCCAGCTCGATAGCATCCTTAATACTAGCTCGGCGTGAGGGGGTGGATTCCGCGAGTTCCGTTATCAACGGACTAACGCGTGTTGGTTCGAATCCAACCTACTCCGCAGTGACAGTTATCGACTTTTATTGAAGTGCTCTTTTGCTGAATGGGGTTGTTGATATTTGGCTGATTCGAATACGATGTATTCCGCAGTGCGTGACTTGTTAATTCCTTATGTGCTCAATCACTGAATGGGCTTGGTGGTGTTTGGTTGTATGTGCGCAGCAGCCAAGCCGACGCGCGGTGCCATCGTAGGTCTCCAGCACTATTAAGAACAGGATAGTTGTCCGGTACGATAATGTGGTTTTCGCAACCTCTGTTACTGCATATCAGATTTCGTGTTTACTCACGTTTGTGAGACGGGCATCTATTGACGTGGGTTGTGCACACTGCAGGTACCATTGGAGCCCGGATCGCGCCATCCCACACCCGCACATGCGCTCTTTTTCGCAGGCCAGGCAGGCCAAGCGATATCATAGATATCATAGATACATGCGCACGCAGGATTTGCGGAGCCCCCAAGGAAGCGATCTGTAGAGCCCTTTAGTAATAGTTCTGTAGAGCCCTTAAGTAATATATCTGTATATGTGTATGTAGAGTACTTAGTTTATTTAGGAAAGTAAACATATTTAATGTAAACGTGTTTTTGCTATATGTGTTTGCTTTTAAAAAATGTACTGCTTTCGAACATGTTAGTTTGCCTGCTCGCATACCCGCACTTCACTCCGTCACAAAGCATTTAATATTCATTTAACTGGCAGTAGCATCCGCATATACAAAGCATTGCCTGCGTTGTGAAATAGAATAGAAAGGTGCACAGGCACAAACCCTGAAACACACACGTACTGTATGCCGTAAGACTCCTTGTCCAACCGTATGGACCACTCGGTCCATACGGGTGGAGTGGGCGAAGTGAGCCCAATCGTATGTAGTCCATACGGGTGCAATATTCAAACAATATTTCAATATATCCGCACGTGTGGACTTGGTAAAGTGCAAGTCCATACGTGTGGTCACCTTCGTCCACGCGCACGGATATCGCCGTTCGTGCGGGTTGACTGGTTGAAATTGCTGTTCATACGTATGGACGGTATCGTCCATATGCATGGAATTGTATTATTATAAGCTATCCACACGTACGGACACCGACGTCCATACGCGTGGATCGGTAAAATATGTTGATAAAACCATCGTCCACGCGTGCGGACACCTACGTCCATCCGGACGAATCACTGTCCGCACGTATGGACGCACATAATCACGCGTGTGGATATATTTACTATTCGTATCCTTAAGCTCTTTTAGCAATGTCTTTGTCCAGACGTGCGGACACCTACGTCCATACGGATGAAAGACCGTCCACACGTACGGACGTAGGTGTCCATACGCTTGGATATGTTGATTGTTCGTATCCGCATGTTCATATGTACATGCTTATGTCCATACGTACGGACGGCTACGTCCATACGTGTGAACATGCCGATCCATACGGGTAATAGGCCCCTCCATACGTATGGATGCCTTCGTCCATACGTGCGGAATAAAGAATTCTGATCGTCTATACGACTGTCCATACGGTGTCCATCCGGTGTCCATCCGGGTTTCCATACGGTGTCCATGCGGTCTTCCATACGGTGTCCATGCGGTCTTCCATACGGTGACCGTGCGGTTGAATAGTGCCTCTGTCCATGCGTATGGACACCATGTGGACATGTGTTCTGTCCATACGGTGTCCATACGATATCCGTACGGTGTCCATACGAAATCCTTACGGTGTTGCTAAATGGGGTAATGGGGGAAGATTTGTGGGTAGTGGGGGTAATGGGGATAATCTAGTGTAGGGGGATTGGTCATGTGTGTTGGGGATTGCTGAGGGAGAGGGGGTAATGGGATAATGGGGGAAGATTTTGTGGTAATGGGGGTAATGGCTGGGGGGTAATGGGAGACGTCGGTGACCTCCGAGACCCCGAGACCCTAAGACGTCGAGACCCATTACCCACATTACCCATTACCCCAAACCCCATCCCCCATTACCCCCATAACCCAAAATCTTCCCCCCCATTACTCCCCCCTCCCTCCCCCATTACCCCCATTATCCCCCAACACACCCTCCCAAACCAAATTACCACACCCCCCCCCTACACCCCAAAACATCCCCCCATTACCCATAAAATCTTACCCCATTACCCCCTTTCCCCTGCAATCCATCCCCATTACCCCCATACCATCCCCCCACATCTTCATTACCCCCCTCAAACCATCCCCCATTACCCCCAAACCACCCCCCATCACCCCCAAACCCATCCCCATCACTCCCCAAAACCATCCCCCATTATCCCCATTACCCCCAAACCATCCCCCATTACACCCCAAACCATCCCCCAACACACCCTAGACGACCATGCACAAACAACCCCCAAACCATTTCCCAACACCCCTCATACAGCCGGTACAGGGGGGCCTGTACCAGTGAAATCGGTACAGGCGGGCCTGTACCGAAAAACACGGCCGGTATATACCAGCGGCGGGCTCATACCGCGGGGGGCTCATGCCAATCGGTACAGGCGGGCCTGTACCAGTGAAATCGGTACAGGCGGGCCTGTATCGAAATCGGCTGGTATATACCAGCGGCGGGCTCATATCGTAACATATATATAAATAACTACTGAATGTAAACACGTGTGTATTTTCAGGTGCAATATCCCGAGTCTAACTCCGTCCTCTGTCTCCATGGAAATGTATGTAATGTCCCTGTGCATGCTTCAAAGTCATCTCTACCATGCAACCTGGCTTCCCCAGCATGCAACCTGGCCTTCCCAGCATGCAACCTGGCCTCCCCAGCATGCAACCTGGCCTCTCCAGTATGCAACCCGGCTCCCCCAGCATGCAACCTGGCCTCTCCAGCATGCAACCTGGTCTTCTCCAGCATGCCACCTGACCTCTTGAACATGCAACCTGTTCTTTGGGATTTCGTGATTGGGGACGAGTGCTTGCATGGCTTTTGATAGTAACTTGCACTCCGTCGTAATGATGTAATGCCAGGTGTCCTTCCTGTCCGACATCCAGATCTTTCCACCGGAGTTCCGCACCTTCTATGTGGAGTTACAGATTTCGGGTACCGATGACATCCAAGTCGATCCATACGTGTACACCTTGTGGAAGATCTTCGGCAACTCGTTGGTCGTTGTCGACTTCCAGGACGTTCATGAGGTTCTTGGTGACCACGACGCTGCTTGGCGACAGGTGTCCAGGCACTGTCAGAAGTTCTCCACGGTCGTCCTGGGAGACACCGTCAGCCGACCCCTGCATGCCACCCGCTTCCGCGAGCTGGCCTCCACCTTGTCCAACCTGTTCGTGGAGTTCGACACACTCGTCTACTCTCAAGACAAGGTGGAGTGTCTTCCAATTGATCCTATCGGCTGTCAGCTGGACCGAACAACCGTTGTTTGGGACAAGGGCATGAATAGCACGGAGGAGGCCAAGAGGTTGCGCGAGGTCCTGGCCGTACCGAACGACCAGAAACTCCACTTCAAGCCGAGATTCCTTTCTTGCGGGATAGACATGCACACCTACGGCACTAAGTTCAACTCCAAGCCGCTGCATGGAGTCGAGTACGTGGTGCAAGGGTTTGCGCCCGATTTAAAGCATGGTACGACTTAACCTGGCCTGCCCAGCATGCAACCTGCCTTCCCCCGCAACCTGCCCTTCACAAGCATGCAACCCGGCCTCCCCGGCATGCATATATTTACTCAACTACCTGTGTTGTTACAGGGGAGACCCGTTTTTGGATAGGGCGCGACGGTGGTAATTTCCGTATTTTCTTTCTCAGCCACACGCGGCCATCTGGGGAGCTCCTTCACGTCCTCTTGCAGGAGGAGCCCATTTATGATCTTCCGGATTCGGAGGAGCTGATCCGAACGCTATGTGCCATCTACTCGTACGTTGCGTCAAAGACCAGCCTATCCGGAACCCCAATTCGTGTGGACATGTTCAGGACAAATGGGGAATGGCTGGTCAATGAGATGGAAGTTTTCGGATCGGGGGAGTTACTCTCGAGTAGTACGAATGCAGCTTTTCCCCGAGATCTAGATGGCATGGCTGATAGTATCGTGGCCAATCTCATATCATCCGTCATTTGATATAGAATTTAATTAGCAATATGTAATAATAATAATTAACAATAGCAATAATTAGCAATAAATAGCAATGGAACGGCTGCAGCAGCATATACTTGCAGTGTACTTGTTAACATTTGCAACCTACTTGCAACCTACTTGTCCGGAAGGGTCACCAAATGCTCCTGTATGAATTCTTTGGAGTAGGTTTCCACCAATCCGTCATGAAAAACCACAACATAAGGGCTGTCCTTTCTGTTGGTCTTGACTGCCACCGTGCCGTGCGACGACGCGAAATCCTTGAAAGGCACCAGGACCTGCCTATAAAGCAAGTCGGTCTCCCGCCATTTACCCTTCGACTGTTTGTCTTGGTACAAGTCGTAGAACCGCGTGGCTTCCACTTGGTCAATGAGCTTCATCTCTTCCAACAACAACCTGCATAGCAGCCAGCCACACTCAAAATACGATGTTCGGAATGCCAGGTTGCATGCTAGAGAGGCCAGGTTGCATGCTGAAGAAGCTGGGTTGCATGCTGGGGAGGCCAAGTTGCATGCTGGGTAGGCCAGGTTGCATGTCGTGGTAGGTCAAAGGTATGCCGGGAGGCCAGTTGCATGCCGGGTAGGTCGTGCTGCATGTCAGGTCGTGGCTCGGGAGGCCAGGTTGCAGGCCGGGGAGGTCGCTGTGGCGTGGGTCAGGCATGTGTTGCATGCCGGAGGAAGACCAGCTGCCGGGAGGCAGGTTGTGGAGGCCAGGTTGCATGCCGGGAGGCCAGGTTGCACGTGGGAGGCCAAAGCGCCGGGAGGCCATGTTGCATGCTGGGGAGGCCAGGTTGCATGCTGGAGAGGCCAGGTTGCATGCTGGGGAGGTCAGGTTGCATGCTGAGATCTGGGGGTGAGATTCACCTGGACCCGTGTCCGGTCAATTCCTCCGTGGAAGCCCATTCAGTGACCCCCGTTTCATATTGCGTCAAATATCTCGCGACTAAACCATGTTTCTTGGTGTTGTGGAAACGCCGATCACCCTTCAGTTGGTTCACCAGGTGCACGTTGCCATCCACCAATGCCTCCTCCTGGAGTTGTGAGGATGCGGCAGCAGCTAGCTCTTGGGCATGCAACTGAGACACAGTTTCAAACCGTTTTCGTGGCACTTTGCGCTTGCGTGGATTCTTTTGGATACCCTTGTCAACCTTGTCCAACCGTCGTTTGTTTGCTTGTTTGCCTTTGTAAGTCGGGCTCGCTAGAACGCGGCTCGCACGAGATGAGGCGTCCGCGGCACGAGCAGATGCGACAGCAACCTCCTTAGCAGCCGCGACCTGATGCAAGGCTTGATTCGCAGCGAGCTGTAAACGATGATTCAAAATGCGTTGAGAAGATGCCTTGGATCTTGGACTCAACTCGTTGATGGCTTGGTGAAACCGATTAAGAATCTGTGTGGTTTGACGAAACATCGGGGAGGATGCCAAGGGTGCCTCGGGGTCCGCTTCTGCCGGTTCCTCTGAGACCTCCCCGACTGCACCCTCGCCAGCATCTCCGCCTTGCCCGGGTGCCTCATCGAAGGTTGCCTCGGAGTCCGCTCCAGCCGGTTCCTGAGAGACCTCCCCGACTGCACCCTCGCCAGCATCTCCGCCTTGCCCGGGTGCCTCATCGAAGGTTGCCTCGGAGTCCGCTCCAGCCGGTTCCTGAGAGACCTCCCCGACTGCACCCTCGCCAGCATCTCCGCCTTGCCCGGGTGCCTCATCGAAGGGTGCCTCGGGGTCCGCTTCAGCCGGTTCCTGAGAGACCTCCCCGACTGCACCCTCGCCAGCATCTCCGCCTTGCCCGGGTGCCTCATCGAAGGGTGCCTCGGGGTCCGCTTCAGCCGGTTCCCGAGAGACCTACCCGACTGCACCCTCGCCAGCACCCTCCCCTTCGTCGGTGGCACCCACGACCTCATCATCGGTGATCCAGGTATGCACGGTGGCCTCCAGGAGTTTCTGCCGCTCCTCTTGTTCCTTCGAGAGAGGCCCGATGTGCGTCAAGGACTCCAGCTCCTGATGCAAAGATCGAAGTAGGGATACGGGAATTGAAGACACACTCGCCGTGCATGCCGGTGATGGCGAAGTCCCCTGGAGCGGCTGCTGGGGACTTAAAATTGGACTTGTACCTTTCATGTCAAAAATCCCATTGTCGATGGCCACCTTGAAGATGTGTTTGCACATTCGCCCTTGCTTTGCGGTATAGCACGTGCCCAAACCCATGTGCAATGGTTGGGCCACTTGCCCGGGGAACAATGTCACCTACATACCAACCATGCAACTCACTGTCATACCGTTGACCAACAATGCACTTTTGTATGCTTCCTTATGGAATTTCGCCCCCTTCCACCGGATACCTGGCTTCCCCATCTCAACCTGTCCCGGACGTGCCACAGTTGCCTTTCAGCATGCCCTTCAGCGTGCCCCGCAGCATGCAACCTGGCATGCAACCTGGCATGCAACCTGGCATGCAACCTGGCATGCAACCTGGCATGCAACATATGCCAGGTCGGTGGCATGCAACCCAGCTGGTTGCATGCTCAGCCGCTCCCGCTGCATGCTGTGGCTGGTCTTCACCAGACCCGTACACCGCAGGGGTGTCCATGCTTGCCGGGGTGGATGCCAATTTGTACCAGGCACACACCTGATAACTTAAACATATTTCTGTTCTTTATTTGCTTCCTTATTTCTGGGAGTGTCCAAAAGAAATAAGGAAGCAAATAAAGAAAAGAAATATGTTTAAGTTATCAGGTGTGTGCCTGGTACAAATTGGCATCCACCCCGGCAAGCATGGACACCCCTGTGGTGTACGGGTCTGGTGAAGACCAGCCACAGCATGCAGCGGGAGCGGCTGAGCATGCAACCAGCTGGGTTGCATGCCACCTGGCATATGTTGCATGCCAGGTTGCATGCCAGGTTGCATGACAGGTTGCATGCCAGGTTGCATGCCAGGTTGCATGCCAGGTTGCATGCCAGGTTGCATGCTGAGGGGCACGCTCAAGGGCATGTTGAAGGGCAACTGTGGCACGTCCGGGACAGGTTGAGATGGGGAAGCCGGGTTGCATGCTGGGGGAAGGCATGTTGCATGCTGGGGAAGGCAGGTTGCATGCTGGCGAGGGAAGGTTGCATGCTGGGGGTGAGCGGATGAAGTGGACATTTAGGTTACCACGCAGTCTGGAGGTACCACGGCTTTTGCACGCCCCCGGCCACGCCCCCGGCCACGCCCCCGGCCACGCCCTCGGCTACGCCCTCCGCCACGCGCTCGGCCAGGATCTCCGTCACCTGAGAACATGGTTGCTCCCGCAGCAACGTCTTCGGCCGCGCCCTCATCAACATCCTCGACCGCGCCCTCGACTGCACCCTCGACCGCGCCCACAACATCCTCGGCCACACCCTCGACCGCGCCCTCGGCCACGCCCGCCTCGGCATCCGCGGTTGCAACTGGAGTTGTAATTGCCGACGAAAATGTGTAAGAAACGGGGTCGGCTTGAGTGTCGGCCTCGTAACGCACCCCAACGAGCTCGGCAGCTTTGATGATGACGTGCTGCGGATACGGTATGCCCGCCACCACCGACATCATCGAGAACATCCCCCGCATGACATCTGTGCGCAACAGCATAATACAACCCAAAAAACAGGGGGAACTAGGTTGGATATTAGTGGCATACCTCCAGTTTTTTGGCGTGCTTCACGTTACCCAGGGCACCTTGGCGTTGGCAGATAACGGTCGTCCACAGGTCATCTGAGAGGCTGAGCAGTTGGGATAGAAGCCAATCCAGACGACAGTTTGATTTCCAGTGACAATACTCCTTCAAGAGAAGGTGCCATCGTTCCAGCAGGTTGTTTGTATATTGATCGGCATGAGCAAAATCCATGCACCCGTGAGCCCAACGGTGAATTGTGTGCCGGTATGTACTGTCTACATACTCGACGAATTCCTCAAACTTGGCTTCCCACTTAAGCACCCATGCTGAGAATAGTGACAGTGGATCCACCGGTGCCTCCCCTGTTCCGGTAACGGCATACAGCACGTCGATGAGTTCCTTTAGGCACGTAGAACGGTCGTAGCGAACTGACGAATTGGGCATTCTCTCCCAGGCTCCTTTCACCCAAGCGCGGGTGACGTGCCAGGTGCAGTAAATGATCCACCGCGAAGCATATTCACAGCCAAACACGGCTTTAATGGCGTTGACCTCCGCGAGTGACATGTCAATGATGAATGTCGGCTGCCATGGCGTTGGCAGTCGAGGTGCCAGTTTGACTTTCACAGATCTTAAGAACTTAGCAAGCTCGTCGGCGGTAGTCGTTTGCAAAATTGCATGGGCAAAAGGAAACCCATTAGCAAACTCGTTAATCAAGCTTAGAGTACCAAGCTCAAAACCATACCGATTGACTCCGAAGGTGGTGTCCATCAAGACAGTCCCGGGATGTTTTACCAGTTTGCTGAATTGTGCCGCTGTCATTATACCCAAGGCAAAGGGGACACTGACAACCGGCACCGTGGATAGGCGAATAAACTGTGGTGGAGAGTGATCAGCACAGAAGGACACTGCGGTTGGTTCTCCTGCACGGAAAAATACGACGTTGTGAGAAGATGCAATCATAAAATCCGAACATACTAAAACAGGAGGTGGATGACATGCGTACCTCCTACGGGGCCTTGTGACGCGGTGCGCTCACAGCCGGGAAACTGGCATTCATAGAGTTCCTGCGGCTGGTAATACAGTACACAATCTTGGTGTAATTCCACCCACTTCTCGACAGAAAGCAACGGGTCTTCATCGTACATCCACGTCTCCTTGGCCACAAACGTACGGGCATTCCGCATATCATACCAACAAAGGTTGTCATCACGCGCCGCCTGTAGGTGCCGAAGCAATCGTGAGTGAGGGAGGAGGGCAGGTTGTATGCTGGGGAGGCCAGGTTGCATGCAGGGGAAGGCAGGTTGCATGCTATGGAGGGCAGGTTGCATGCTGGAGAAGGCAGGTTGCATGCAGGGGAAGGCAGGTTGCATCCTGTGGGGGGCAGGCTGCAAGCTGGAGAGCCCAGGTTGCATGCTGGAGAGC
>LGRX02003134.1:0-44272 GCA_001247695.2 Cymbomonas tetramitiformis | reverse complement strand
ATGTCATACCTGTCATACCTGTCATACATGTCATGTCATGTCATGTCATATATTATTATGACAGTCGGTCGTGTCATATATTATTATGACAGTCGACAGTATGGTCGATCATGACTGTACAGGTCGAGTCGCGTCATACATTTATGACAGTCGTCAGTACGGTCGACGATGACTGTACATGTCGCCGGATGATTATGTCATATCATCAGGCATCCCTGTCATCGAGAGTTCGTATGATTGAACTCGAAGATGGCAAAGCAAAGATACATCTTGGAAACAAACCAAGAACCATCTTTAGCTTCCAGCATGCGCGGAACTCGCATGTGCGGCATGAACGAACTAGTCGTTATTACCATGCTGGTCGTTCAACCTACGTCTCGGGTTCACAACCCAATGGCGGTACCATCTAAGATGATGGGTGACGTAGGTATAAAAGTGAGGAAGCGTTGTGCTTCAGCAGATCTTCTCACAGATGAAGCCTGCACTCATCCCCGCTCATTACTTACGCGTGTGTTACCGTCCCATAACACAGCGCTTTATATCAATATACTGAGGGCTCGCTTATCTAGCCCTAACAGATTTCTTCAGCAATGATTTTCCTTAGTTCGCCATCTTGGGTTGTTCTAAGACTATGCAAACTATTATTATGTCCTGAGCATTCAAGTTGGATGTGTTCGAAGGTGCATTTTGTATTCTGTTGGCAGTAGGGGCAGTTTTCAGTCCCGATTTAAATAAACGTGCTGGAGAGGCTTGGAGACCCAGGAGTTCTCTGCTTCTAGAAGCGGTGAAAGCTTTAGGTGTTATTTTGGAAATATCTTTAGTGGGGGCGGTGTTATTCTCGTTAAGCATTCTCAAGTACTTCCCTTGAGATTGTAGAGTTCTCCAATTATGATAGTGTGATAGACGTTGAATTCTTCTAATGTGACTACGGATATCGCCTAAAATAGGGACCTCAAAAAAAGAATAATGAGAAGGGCAGTTTCTCGGCAGGGTCGTAGCGGGAGATGTCTGAGCAACCCCCTCTGAATGAGGCTCTTTTAGCAGTACGGTCCACTCTGTCATGGACTTTGTCATTATTGTGACCCCTAATCCATTTAAGGATGATTTTTCTGTGGTCTCCTTCACTGTAGAAGCCAAGTTCTTCTAACAGTAGGCGAACAGCCTGCACATCTCTGCGATTAGCTTCACGTAGTTTGTCCCGAGCACTCATGGATCTGCCATCCTTTGTTACAACAGATATTGCGGCCATGGAGTCAATGGCATGTACCATTGGAGTCATGGATTTGAGGAGATTCTCTTTTTGTTCTGTGAGTAAGAATCGCAGTCCCGCAATTTCAGCAGATGTACTACTAGGGTTTTGGATATCTTCCTTGATAAGAAGCCCCGGTGCGGCGAAAGTTCTTGAGGGGGGATATTCATCTTCCGAACAAGTGGCATTCCGTTGTCAAAGTTTTTTATGGCATATGCTGCACCACTGCATGCTGATTTTTACCGGCGAATAGGGAACCATCGCTTGCCATATCATAATCCTCCATTTGTTTGCTCTTTTCGGCGAAGGGGGTAGATTCTTCTTCTGAGTCGCTAGGGCAGCTGTATTCACTTTCTTCTTCCGCAGTTTTGTTTTTCATTCTGGCAATAATGGTCTCATATTGTCTGTCTGAGATGTGATCATAGCGTGAGTTAATATCACTGACTTTAGCAAGAACAGAAGAGGGCGGGTCCATATGGTCATTATATTCGAAAATGGAACCTGCTGGAATTAGGATGCAACCGTCATCGGTGATGCTATATTCAAAGTCGTATTGAAAACGGTTGGTTCCTTCGATTCTGACAAAGACATTAGGGTTTTTGGCATTGTTACTGTATTCTGTGTATTGTATTGACATGGCCTCTAAGTCAATATTGGTAATGTGAATAAGAGAGATGGAATCTCGGTCACCATTTCCTTTCCAATGAAACTCACCCGTGTCCGGGGGTACTATGTTGTCTCTATATTGTTTCTTGACATATCTGGCCTGTGGGTCCAAACCTACAGGGTTTTGAAGCTTTTCCTTTTCGATTTCGGTTAGCCATCCAGGGGGTCTATTACCGTTCAGCCTGAAAAAGCCTTTGCTTTCTTGCCAGTTTTTTAACATTCCACCGCAGGGCGTCAGAAAGGAACCTGTGTGCTTGAGGTTATATTTTTGAATTGCGGAGGTAACATTCCTCGACATGTAGAGTTGTCTGGGAAGGGTGGTGATTAATGTGGTTTCACCCGCTTCATTTTCAGGGTAATTTTTAGAGTCGATAGCGTATCCAAGTTTTGCCATAATGTGACCTGTACGCCTGAACCAGTTAAAGCGTTTGTCTTTTGTGTGACTTCATGAAGGATACAATCGTGCCGCCCATAGCCGCACGCCCCCAACAGTCGCGCCGCCCATAGCCGCGCGATGCCCCAACAGAGAGCGCACCGCAACGGCAGATTGGGGGAAAGTTGTATCCTTCGTGTTTCACTCTTCGCCGCCTACGTGTCACAGTCTGGGGATCACATATCCGTCGCTCACACCATACTACGCCACCACCATCTCTCATCGTCATCAATTAGCCGATATAGCTCAGTGGATAGAGCGCACGATTAGTGACAGTGAGGTCTCGGGCTCGAACCCGGTCTCGGCATCTTTTCCCTCGAGTCGACTGGATTTGTGACTCCCATCAGGTTATGGGCCCACCACGCTTCCACTGCGCAGGTGTGACGCCGGCAGCTGGTTGTGGTTGTGCCACGTAGACACTTCAGAGTGAGGTTGTGTCATGAAGGATACAATCGTGCCGCACAGGCCGCACGCCCCCAACAATCGCGCCGCCCATAGCCGCGCGATGCCCCAACAGAGAGCGCACCGCAACGGCAGATTGGGGGAAAAGTTGTATCCTTCGTGTTTCACTCTTCACCGCCTACGTGTCACATGCTGGGGATCACATATCCGTTGCTCACACCATACTACGCCACCACCATCTCTCATCGTCATCAATAAGCCGATATAGCTCAGTGGATAGAGCGCACGACTAGTGACAGTGAGGTCTCGGGCTCGAACCCGGTCTCGGCATCTTTTCCCTCGAGTCGACTGGATTTGTGATTCCCATCAGGTTATGGGCCCACCACGCTTCCACTGCGCAGGTGTGACGCCGGCAGCTGGTTGTGGTTGTGCCACGTAGACACTTCAGAGTGAGGTTGTGTCATGAAGGATACAATCGTGCCGCCCATAGCCGCACGCCCCCAACAGTCGCGCCGCCCATAGCCGCGCGATGCCCCAACAGAGAGCGCACCGCAACGGCAGATTGGGGGAAAGTTGTATCCTTCGTGTTTCACTCTTCGCCGCCTACGTGTCACAGTCTGGGGATCACATATCCGTCGCTCACACCATACTACGCCACCACCATCTCTCATCGTCATCAATAAGCCGATATAGCTCAGTGGATAGAGCGCACGACTAGTGACAGTGAGGTCTCGGGCTCGAACCCGGTCTCGGCATCTTTTCCCTCGAGTCGACTGGATTTGTGATTCCCATCATGACTATAGGTTGCATAGTGTGATAAGGGAAAGCCCGAGATGGCATTTTTACTCATTTCGTTGTTCATGTTTTGAATTATTATTTTAAGCCATAAATTGCTGTTTCTACGGTATAGTGAGATAAGGTGAGGGTCAGTGATACGGTCCGTGTCATCTGGGTTTTTCAAGTGTGCCGTTATTTCGCATATTTATTCGAATCGTGCCACTCCAGAATATTGGACACAATCTGAAACAGGCGTATAAAAGGAATATAATCCTCGCGACAAGTCATTTTTTAATCATTATACACGAGTGACGTCAGACTGTATAAATCACATGAAACGTCTTTTTCGAATCAAAATTCAGGAGTCTCATCATCCACGAGGTTGACGTTACCTGTCGAGTATAATAAATTATTACTGGACGCGCTTTCCGGAACCGAAGGGTGCGTACCGTGGCATGACTGTATATTTTCACTTTTCGGATTCGACTGTGTTTAAACGTGTGTAATATATAATTCATCGATCTGTGACTCGCGTTGCACATAAAGGTAATGCGGTGAACGAGATCATGCTATAAATCGTCCCATCCAATATTCGGCCGTTATCCTACGACAGTAGTACGATGGGCAATAAATCGGTAAGTCTTGCGAATCATCGCGAATATATAAGTATCGTATAAATCCCGACAACTGATGCAATTTGGAATAGGCGGGGGTTCTTCTGTTGTCCGTCCAGTATCCTATAAATATGCATATACAATATTTGGCAGTGATCGTACTACAGTGGTACGACGAGCGGTAAATGGATGAGTCATGCGGATGACAGCATAAATATACGTATCAAATTATTTCCGAAGGCCGATGCGATTTGGGATTGGCCGAAATTCATTTGTCGTCGTCCACTATTCGACAAATGACGAAAGTCGCATCGGGCATCTTGTCTCGAAGAATCAGAGCGTCGTCCCATGACGGGAGATCGAAATGATGGCGATCGTGCGCAATGCGCCCTTCATGTAGAAAACATTCGCCCAATTGTTTCGACTGCCGAGAACATAGGTCTCCCCACGAACCATTTCAGCGGCTGGACTCGAAAGAAAGAATTCTGTTTTCCAGAAGGATATTGTTTCAGATATACATATATATTTTTTATAACGAAGACCGTGTTCAGCGCCACTTAACATTTTGTTTAAGGTGCAGAGGAAGCGTGCCCGATATTGTATCCTTCGTTTCCATCGCAATTTGCCTCCGGGAGTCGAATTGCCTGCATACGTAGTAGTGAAAATTGTTGTGATGCTGAATCGAAGCGTGCTGTTTAGCAAGGGTCAGAATTGGTATTTAGAAAAGGAATTTTGGGGTCGCAGGTGTAGAGGTAGCGTGTCGCCCGATTTTTCCTAAGAGAGTCGTATTGTGGCACGTTTTTGCTTTCGTGCCACTCTGGGAGGGGTGTACAGAGTCGTGAAAATTGTTGTGATGCTGAATCGAAGCGTGCTGTTTAGCAAGGGTCAGAATTGGTATTTTGAAAGGTAATTTTGGGGTCGCAGGTGTAGAGGAAGCGTGCAGCCCGATTTTTCCTAAGGTTTCCTAAGGTGAGTTGAGCTAAGCGGAGACACGCTGCGCTAAGACACGCTAAGCTGACCTTACCTGAGCTGAGGTGAGCTAACTGAGCCGAGTCGAGCTGAGTTGAGTTGAGCCACGCTAAGCTAAGTTGAGACACGTTGTGCTAAGACACGTTGCGCTAAGCCACGCTGCGCTAAGACACGCTGAGCTGAGCCACGCTAAGCTGAGACACGTTGTGCTAAGACACGCTGAGCTGAGACACGCAAAGCTAAGACACGCTATGTTTACCTGAGCTGAGGTGAGCTAAGCGGAGACACGCTACGCTAAGACACGATGAGCTGACCTTACTTGAGGTGAGGTGAGCTAACTGAGCCGAGCTGAGCTAAGCTGAGTTGAGCCACGCTAAGCTAAGCTAAGACACGCTGCGCTGAGACACGTTGCGCTAAGACACGCTAAGCCGAGCTGAGCCACGCTAAGCTAAGACACACTATGTTTAGGTGAGCTGAGGTGACTCAGCGTGTCTGAGCTTAGCGTGTCACAGCTCAGCTTAGCGCGGCTCAGCACAGCGTGTTTCTGAGCTGAGCTTAATTACCTACACTCAAAATAAATTCTTGACTTTAGAGGTGGTGAGGTGGAAACGATGCATGTCCCGGTGTACAGGTGCACCTAGGAACTCACCGTCCACTACATCACCCCCTCTTGGTTCGTCGCACCAAGGAGGTATGTACATTTGTGGTATTTTTATTATACCTTCTCACGCGTGATATAAATATTGATCGTGTCAGTTGGGTGGGGTCGCGTGGTGTTCAGCTGCTGCTCAAGCGAGAAGAAAGCTCAAGCGGAAAACGAAACAGAACAACGTGAACATGCTTCACCAAAATATGGTGCGTGGCAACAAGGCGGCACATGGCGGAGTTGCGCACGCACCGGGCGGAGGCGGAGCTTTGCCGGCAGAGGGCGGAGCTTCGCCGGCACAAGGAGGAGTTGCGCCCGCACCGGGCGGAGCTACGCACGCACCGGGCAGACCTGCGCCGGCACGGGGCGGACCTGCGTCGGCACATGGCGGAGCTACGCACGCACCGGGCGGACTTGCGCCGGCACTAGGCGGACCTGCGCCGGTACAGGGCGGACCTGCGCCGGTACAGGGCGGACCTGTGCCGGTACAGGGCGGACCTGCGCCGGCACAGGGCGGACTTGCGTCGGCACACGGCGAGGCTACGGTCGGACCGGCGCCGGTACAGGGCGGACCTGCGCCGGCACAGGGCGGACTTGCGTCGGCACAAGGCGGAGCTACGGTCGGACCTGCGCCGGTACAGGGCGGACCTGCGCCGGCACAAGGCGGACTTGCGTCGGCACACGGCGGAGCTACGGGCGGACTTGCACCGGTACATGGCGGACCTGCGCCGGCACATGGCGGACCTGCGCCGGCACAAGGTGGTGGGCAAGAGGCCCAAAGGTGGGTTCCAGGCGTGTACAAGGATTGTCCCGACGATTTCCTAACCAAGCCACTTGGAGAGCATATCGTGGAGTTGTTCGTCGAAGAAGACTTCGATACGTGGGAAGTGAAGCAGATCACGCACGAGGCATACAACATAAGGCAAGTGGTGGTAAGTGTATCCTTCTTTCGAGACCTCTTGAAGAGTGCACCACACTACTTGTTGGAGCATCGACTAAGTTAAGTTATCTCACGCCTTGCGTAAATATATATGCGTGTGTGTGTGTGCGTGCGTGTACTGCCTCTTTGAGTGCGTCGGGGATTCGTCTACGGCTCGCTTTTTGGGAGCGTCTTGGATTCGTCTGACGCTAGCTCCCTCTCCGTGTACAGTGCTCATGGTTATTACACATGCCGGGGGACTTGTGTTCTTTGACCTTGATATGAAGTACTGGCGGATCGCTGTGAACGGGGACGGCCGCCGGGTGGAAGTGGGTTTTGGGAGGCGGTTATCCCTGTGGTGCCATTCTGGCGGGCACTGCCTCTTGGAGAGCTCGGTAGATTCGTCTGTCGTGCTGCGAGGAGAGGCAGAAGGTGGTGATGTACAACTTCTGTGTTTTCCCTTGAATTTTGTGGGGAGCACTTAGGTGCCCGCATGTTTCCTTTTTTTGACATGGGGTGTCCATGCTGTGTGGTGTGACTGCATTCATGACATAACCATGGACCAACAGGTCCCATCCATCGACCGGGAGCCACTGGGGGGCATGCCAGCAGGGTCCGCTTACTCCGTTACCCAGAGACCAACAATTGTTGGGCGATGATCGGTCACATCGTATCATCCTTCCATGCTGCCTTGCATCTGGGTTGGGAATATGTATGAGTTTGTGGTATCTTGTCACGGCCCCGCCCTGCTCTTGATTTGCTTTTCACATCCACTGGGATGATGATGGGCTGGCTTTTGTTGGCCGATCTCATGCCGTTCAGTGTGCGTGCGTGTCTGTGAGAGCCAACGACATTAAATGTTTGTCGTTGGGATATGCGCTGAAGGAAGCTATGGTGGTTGACTTTGGAAGGTGTACAATGTGGAACAATGGGCCCATCCACACGAGGGCGACTCTGCTACTAGCAGTGGTAAGCATGAAGAGTACATCCCGGGGATGTTAGAAATCGATGTCAACGACAACGACATCGTAATCTGCTACAACGCCTCCAGGCTCCGATCTTCTGTGTGGAAAGATTTTCCAAAGGTCCCATATCTCATATGTGCACACATTTCAGGTGGCACTACCGAATAACCTTTCAAGAAAGTAGCATTGTTATGTGCCTATGTGCTTACACGTAGTTGTGCGAACAACCCTTGTATGTGATAAGCTTGTCCTCCAAACTGTATTCACTAAGTATTGTCTATGTTGCAAGGGTTGTGCTTTGGCAGGGCCTCCACCCACAGCCGCAGAGCTAGGTCTCTGGCCCGAAGAGCTCAACCCGTTCAAGGTGGACGCTTCTATCCAAGGGTCAAAACGGCAACCGCCTCCTGGCCTTCCGGACGAGTGGCCGACACCCTTCCCTCCTGTGAGTGTCCTTTTGAAGTATATAATGGAGGCACTCACAGTGATAAGGGACCACGACCTGCTCTCCAGGTGTGTACACTACTCGCGCACTCACACTTCACGGTAAACATATATATGTATGTGTGCGTGTGCGTGTCTATGAGAGCCAGCCTACACCCACGTTCCCTCCACTCACTTCTCGGAGGAGTGCTAAGGCAATATGTTCTCACGCCTTGCACAAACATACATACATATGTTACAACACAGAGTGTCTTAGCCCAACGTGTCTCACCTAAGCATATAGGGATACACATATAAGGACAAGAAGGAAAGAAAATTAACACCGGTTTTATGGGCCCAACATGAAGCAAGTACCGGCGGGCATATTGTGCACTAGGTGTGCTCTGAGCGATCGGAACTTGTCGAACACCTTGAAGAAAGCTATCGGGGAAGGCTCAGGTGATACACCCATGCTTCATGTAGAACATTTATGGGAATAATTTGCGTGTCGTCATCCTTGAGTGTGGCTTTATGGTATCGGTTACTCAAAATTACCCTTTGAAAGGACTCAAACGCACTCAAAGGTGTGTGGCTGTATGGTAGGTACTGTGACATATTACTCTGATGCCATTGAAGCATGCCACATGGTGGATGCTATATTGGCATTAGAGAAAAGATGGCAGGAGGCGGACGTCGACCACAAGCCATCACACACCATCACCGTCGACTACGTTAATAGAATGTTCACCACGTTCGACGCGACGCATCGGCCATATGCTACGTGTGCCCTCGCACTTCCCCTTGTTAAGTTTTGTACGTATACCTTTAGAAGCAGCGCCTCACCTTATATATATAGGTTTGCATGTTTACAACGGAAAGCGGGGGGAGGGGGAGGATATAGCGTGCATGCAAGGAACGTGGTGAAGCTTCTCGGCGAGTGGTTTGCGCGTACTTTTGGGGTGGTCCAAGCCGATGGCCGCATCGTGCCACCCTCTAAAGATGCATATGGCTGGTCGACGTACAAGGACCTTCAGGCACTCACCATCGAGTGGCTGAGTGTCACTAACACGTACCTCGACCATAAGTGGGCTAGCCTTCTCGCTTGCTCCTTGCACGGAGAGGTATGCCCGCATTGCACGCCCGTATGTATAATATGTGTGGCTTGTATATTTATACTAGGCTTCATAGTGTTGCATTACGTGATTGTGAGATATTGCAAATCTAATGAGAAGTATAGACACGCAGGCCGGAGCTTCTGACGAGCGCTTTGCCCACCTTTTTGACGTGAAGAACTGGAAAGCGCACAATATGGCGGGTTATCCGGACGACCCAAATGTAGGTGACCGCCTAGTGAGGTGCTTTCCGCCGGGTGAGTACTCGTTAACATTCTTTGTTGAAATAATTGTGTGCAACGAAGTAGCCCGTGTGCATGTATGTGGCTTGACAATAGGCAAATACTCACTATAATGCCCTTCCACCCAAATGCACAATGTTTGAATCCTTTCATCCCTAGTGTGGGTATGGGAGTGTGTCCACAAGAATGGGTCGAGGGATATATGGCACATAAATACAAATGGGACCTCATGTGTTATCATCGTTTGTGTGGTTTGACAGCGGAACTCTCCCATGAGCGTGCGACGTGTTGGTCAAGTTTCAAGGGCACTCTGTTCGGGTCCGTCGGCCACACGGGCTCCGATGACACCGGCATGTCGGGACAACCCCTTCGCAGCATGGGCAAGCTCACCAACGAGTTGAGGAAACTCGCCACACAGCCGAAGAAGCGATGGGAGGCGATCTTCGAGCTCCTTGCCTCCTGGATCACCCATTGGTTCATAGGAGAGGTTCTTGGGCTTGGAGAGTGGGTGGATTTCTTTTCGGTACGTAATTCTATTCCTTGGCCCCCTGACGAGCCTTCGGTGTTATGGCAAGAGTTGTTCCTTGTTAAACACCAAAGGCTTGGCATCCTCCCAAGCTTCGAACGCCTTGCATATATATGTGTGTGTGTGTATGCTTATCCTTGCGAATCCTTTGGCACCCCGAAGCCACAGGAGAGTGCACTATGTACCCACGCCGGGGATCAAAGGTTCAGCCACAATGTGTGTATGTGGTGCACCCACCTTCTACCCCCCCCCTTCTAAGGCATACCCTCCACTTGTTGGAGCAGCGCGTAAGTTTCTATTAACATACATATTTAGGGTGGCCCTCAGCGTGTCTCAGGTCAGCTTAGCGTGTCTCAGCTCAGCGTGTCTTAGCACAGCGTGTCACAACTCTCAACGTGTCTCAGTTTCGTGTGGCTCAACTGAGCGTGGCTGAGCTCAACGTGTCCGAGCTTAGCGTGTCTCAGCATAGCGTGTCTGAGCTTAACTTAGCTCAGCGTGTCTCAGCACAGCTCTACGTGTCTCCGCTCAAGTGTGCGTGTGTTAGCTTAGTGTGTCCCAGCTCAACTTAGCGTGTCTTAGCTCAGCGTAGCTCAGCGTGTCTCAACTCGGCTCAGCGTGTCTGAGCTTAGCTAAGCGTGTCTAAGCTCAAGGTGTCTAAGCTCAGCTTAGCGCCTCTCCACTTAGCTGAGCGTGTCTTAGCTCAAGGGTCTAAGCTTAGCTTAGCGTGTCTCCGCGTTGCTTAGCGTGTCTCAACTCGGCTCAGCGTGTCTCAGCTTAGCTAAGCGTGTCTAAGCTCAGCTTAGCGTGTCTCAACTTAGCTGAGCATGTCTCAGCTCAAGGTGTCTAAGCTGAGCTTAGCGTCTCTCCACTTAGCTGAGACTTAGCTGAGCGTGTCTCAGCTCAAGGTGTCTAAGCTTAGCTTAGCGTGTCTCCGCGTTGCTTAGCGTGTCTCAGCTCAGCTCAGCGTGTCTCAGCTTAGCGTGTCTCAGCTCAGCTTAGCGTGTCACAACTCAGCTTAGCGTGTCTCAACTCGGCACAGCGTGTCTCAGCTCAAGGTGTCAGCTCAACTCAGCGTGTATCAGCTTAGTGTGTCTCAACTCGGCTCAGCGTGTCTCAGCTTAGCGTGTCTCAGCTTAGCTAAGCTCAGCGTGTCTTAGCTTAACTCAGCGTGTCTCGGCTCTACTCAGCGTGTCTCAGCTGAGCTTAGCGTGTCTCACCTCAAGCTCAGCGTGTCGGCTCAGCTTAGCGTGTCTCAGCTTAGCGTGTCTGAGCTCAAGCTCAGCGTGTCTCAACTTAGCTCAGCGTGTCTCAACTTAGCTCAGCGTGTCTCAACTCAACGTGTCTAAGCTCGGCACAGCGTGACTCAGCTCAGCGTGTCTCAGCTGTGTCTCAGCTCAGTGTGTCTCAACTAAGCTCAGCGTGTCTCAGCTCGGCCCAGCGTGTCTCAGCTTATTAGCTTAGCTGAGCACAGCGCGCGTGTCTTAGCTTAGCTGAGCGTGTCTCACCTCAGGGTGTCTCAAGTCAGCTCACCGTGTCTCAGCTTAGCTTAGCGTGTCTAAGCACAGCGTGTCTAAGCTCAGCTTAGCGTGTCTCAACTTAGCTAAGCGTGTTTCAGCTCAGCGTGCCTAAGCTCGGCTTAGCGTGTCTTAGCTCCGCGTGTCTCAGCATAGCTCAGCTCAGTGTGTCTTAGCTTAACTCAGCGTGTCTCGGCTCTGCACAGCGTGTCTCAGCTCAGCTTAGCGTGTCTCAGCTCAGCTTAGCGTGTCTCAGCTCAGCTTAGCGTGTCTCAGCTCAGCTTAGCGTGCTTAGCACTGCGTGTCTTAGCATAGCTCAGCTCAGCGTGTTTCAGGTCAGCTCAGCGTGTCTCAGGTCAGCTCAGCGTGTTTCAGCTTAGCGTGTCACAGCTCAGCGTGTCTTAGCACAGCGTGTCACAACTCTCAACGTGTCTTAGTTTCGTGTGGCTCAACTGAGCGTGGCTGAGCTCAACGTGTCCGAGCTTAGCATGTCTCCGCATAGCGTGTCTGAGCTTAACTTAGCTCAGCGTGTCTCAGCACAGCTCTGCGTGTCTCAGCTCAAGTGTGCGTGTGTTAGCTTAGTGTGTCCCAGCTCAACTTAGCGCGTCTTAGCTTAGCGTGTCTCAGCTTAGCTTAGCGTGTCACAGCTCGGCTCAGCGTGTCTGAACTCGGCTCAGCGTGTCTCAGCTCGGCTCAGCGTGTCTCAGCTTAGCTAAGCGTGTCTAAGCTCAGCTTAGCGTGTCTCAACTTAGCTGAGCATGTCTCAGCTCAAGGTGTCTAAGCTGAGCTTAGCGTCTCTCCACTTAGCTGAGACTTAGCTGAGCGTGTCTCAGCTCAAGGTGTCTAAGCTTAGCTCAGCGTGTCTCCGCGTTGCTTAGCGTGTCTCAACTCGGCACAGCGTGTCTCAGCTGAAGGTGTCAGCTCAGCTCAGCGTGTATCAGCTTAGTGTGTCTCAACTCGGCTCAGCGTGTCTCAGCTTAGCGTGTCTCAGCTTAGCTAAGCTCAGCGTGTCTTAGCTTAACTCAGCGTGTCTCGGCTCTACTCAGCGTGTCTCAGCTGAGCTTAGCGTGTCTCACCTCAAGCTGAGCGTGTCTCAAGTCAGCTCACCGTGTCTCAGCTTAGCTTAGCGTGTCTAAGCACAGCGTGCCTAAGCTCAGCTAAGCTTAGCGTGTCTCAACTTAGCTAAGCGTGTTTCAGCTCAGCGTGCCTAAGCTCGGCTTAGCGTGTCTGAGCTCCGCGTGTCTCAGCATAGCTTAGCTCAGTGTGTCTTAGCTTAACTCAACGTGTCTCGGCTTTGCTCAGCGTGTCTCGGCTCGCACGACGTGTCTCAGCTCAGCTTAGCGTGTCTCAGCTCAGCTTAGCGTGTCTCAGCTCAGCTTAGCGTGTCAGCTTAGCGTGTCTCACCTTAGCTTAGCACTGCGTGTCTTAGCATAGCTCAGCTCAGCGTGTTTCAGGTCAGCTCAGCGTGTCTCAAGTCAGCCGAGCGGGTCTCAGGTCAGCTCAACGTGTCACAGGTCAGCTTAGCGTGTCTGGGCTTAGCGTAAGTTTCTATTAACATACATAGCCAGGCGTATGGGGAGTGTGCTCACGTTGAGATTGGGGTGGATACTATAATCAAGACGCATTGAGATTGGGGTGGATACTATGAGCAGGACGTGAGCCCTAAGTACCGGCTCGGAGGAGATTCGCTCTATACTACTGGGGCCGTGACACAAAATGGGCGGCCAAAAGGGCACATAGACAAGAATGTGGTGTTTTCGCCGACACTGGTGACAAATTTTGCGCTCCCTGCCAAAAACACCGAAACACTCTCGGAAGAAGCTCTACGAGGTAATTGTATCTTAAATGTATTGTGGTTCAGACGTATTATTTATCACAAGTGTATATCCTAGTGTGGAGTACCCTTGAATATTGTCGAGGGTTACTAATAGTGGTGTCTTTCCTTGCAGATTTTCGTGGAGTTTACATATGCCCCAGCACAGGGGTGTGTGTACGCCTCCGGCACGGAGCGTTTCTTCTCCACCAGGGCTCCGACGATGACATCGGTTATCATGGTGGAGGACTCCGATGTGGAAGTGCCGGAGAAGACGAGGTGCTACGCTTTATGATTGGGCTTTACTTGAAAGACCTCTGAATAGGATATATGTGGTAGTTGTGTACATAATAGTATTACTTAATATAACAGTAATATAATAGTATTTACTTGATATAACAAAAGTTGTTTGTACTATGATTGAAACCACAAGCCAACTAGTTTCTATCACCAATTTCTAAGTAGAACAAAGTTGTCCCATGGCCCTTCAAACTGAGGAATGACGACGACCGTTTCGTGCATGCACGCACTTAGTGGCACGCACTCGTATACTTCGTCGATGCTCCGTGTACGGCACGGAGCCAACTTATGCTTCCATTTAAGCAACATGCTCTTGGTGGCAGTCGAGAATCCGTTACTTTCATACATGCGCCCAAAGAGTGCATACTTAGTAGAGAAGTCACGAGCGTCCATATAAGAAAAGATAGCCCTTAGTTGCATATACGCTTCACCATCACGAGCCTTGACCTTGACGTTGTCGAACACCCCTGTGTTGCCATTGAATGTTGCCGAAGCACGCACCCGTCTTGCATGTGTGGCCATAATCGGTTGAGTGGGCAGCGCAAAAGCTTTGTGAAAGAATGTACGTTGCCGGTGCGTGTGAGGAAGGGTACACCTCGTGGAGTGGACTGCAAAAGATCCCATAGGATACCCTCCAAGCATCGACCGGAATGCTTGCTCGAAGTATTTGAGCTCTGGCTGGCGTGATAGAAGTTTTACTTCCTGTTGAGATCCAAGATGTGGGTTTAAGAACCCACAGTATAAGACTTGCTCATATTCATGCTGCACTTCACAATTTTGGGAAACTATGGCACGTTGTACAACACCCGTGTCGGTTTTTCTACGTTTAGCAACAGGTTGTGTACCACACAACGCCAAGCCTGCTTGTGCTCTACAATTCCAAAGGAGCTGTCGAGTGAAATCATTCGGCCGGTGATTTGTAACATGCTTCCCCTTCTTCACGTCCTTGTGAGTCCTCTCCCCTCCACTTGTAGATAAAAGGCATATAGGCCCAACACGGCGAATCCACTCCTCGTAATATCGCATATTCCAAAACTTTGGGAAGCTCCACGTGGTACCACTTGCGCTCCTCGTCGGGAACACCTTGATAATGATTTCTTGGGCATATATCCTAGCAGCTGTAAGCTTGATAACACTTGCTTCAGTATGGAATAGGCTGTCACGAATTTCACGCCACTCGTTATATGCTGTGAACACCTGAATTCGACTGTCATCTTCATATATCCCTTCTAAGACATAAGGCATGATGGATACCAGGGCTCCTCTTTCGTGGGCTGATATATTCCCTGCACCCACCTGTTTCATGCAGTAGGCACCTAATAAGCTTCATGTACAACAGGAGCATGGAACAAGTTGCTCGGAGATGATAGTGAAGTTAATTTCACCTTGGACACGTTCGAAGGTAATTTCACTCCGCTTAGTTTACCAAGTTGTCTTATACGGGTGTTCAAGATCGCCACTTTCCTCTTGTGTTGTCGCCCAAAGGTGACTTTTAAATCGTGTAGCAAAACTTGCAGGAGCTCCAAGCCCACCCCTGAGTAATCTTGGTGAAGCACATCGGCTACACTGATGCACTGCAAAGAGTCCACCCAGCGTAAACCACGAAAAGCACTTCGCAGTGGCCAAGTATCTTGGCGTTTGCATATTTCTTTGCAGGCCTCCTGTGTGCCACCATTGACGAGAACTTGTGCACCCTCATCGGCGTGGGCATTAAGCGTGGAGGAGTTTCTGATTGGAAGTGTGGTGGGGTCCTCTCGAAATCGTAGAGGCACCTCTGTAGACTTGATGGAAGTGTATATATCCCTACCATTTGATACATTTGCAAGGACCCAAGCTTCCATTAGATCAACACTGACGAAGGCGAGCCATGGAAAGCACCTCTTCATAACGGAATAGCCAGTCGGCTTACAGTAGAACCCTTTATATTGCACAGCCTTCAAGGGTTTCAATATTATGTCCATACACTGATGAAGAATTTCTCGTTTGCGCAGACGAAACTTGTATGATCCCTCGACGAGACCATGCTCGGGCCGTTCTTCCAATTTTGGGAGTAAGGAGGCAAGTACATGCGCCCACGCCTTATCATACTGGCTGATCTTTAGGCCGGGTGTCAAAACTATGGAGTGGAAACTTGTTTTCCCTAGGGCGATAACAGAACCATCTGAGAATAAGGAGTAAGGAACACATAACTCTCCTGGAGATATGTCCTTGTATACTTCTTCAAGCTCGAGGCCATGCTGGAGGGAGTCATAAATTCGGTTCCCGGCTGCGTCATATGCCACAATAGAGTCTAAGTAACACTCGGAAATGTTAGCATTGGTGACCAATTGTTGTAAGCACAACAGTGTATCGTCCACGTGCCAACATATCAAGTCCTGGTGATCTTCTGGCCTTGCGATGTTGGTCGACTTGTAGGTAACTCCGGTCGAAGCAAGTAAGTGTCGAGTGAGCTCTTCCACTTTTCGAAAACGAATGTGAGACTTCTCGGTATCGACATCTTCGTGGTAGACTCTCAGTAAATCGTCACCCTCCCCTGTGCAATAACGAATATGGATATGAGTGCAATAACGAAAAGTGATATGAGTATCACAACAAATATTTAGGGAAGGGGGGGGGGGGGTGCAACGAGCAAAAGGGAGGAGTAGTGTTCGCACGTGTCGAAAGTTTGGCAAAGCTTTTGCATATATGGATTCTTGCTCTGTAAGCATAAAGCTCGTAGGGGGGGTCTCTTGTCGCTCGTAGGGACCTCGATTCACGAGTATCTCGTCGTGTGTAGAAGGCACGCCGACATCGGCGGCTACTATACTTGGTGGGGCGCTTGCACGATCTATGGAAGGTATCACTCCTAAGCCCTCGGCACTGTGTATTTGCCCTTCCGGTTCTTCCAATCGCTCGTGATCCTGCACTTGCTCTTGATCTAGGACATGTGGAACTTCCGAATGCTGGCTTGGAATCGAAGTTGTAACACTGTTGCTGCACAGAAATGATCGCTTTAAATGTACTTTGAGCCCTTGGGAAGTTTTGAATCGTAGTAGACACTTTTGACAAGTTGCATTAAGGCTCATGGAATAGGTGGGAAAGCGATCGTACAAAACCTTGTTACACCCTTATCGCTTTCAGATAAACAATATTAAACGATACAAGGTTGTTGTCTCGAAGCCACGTGGCAACGACCTATCGAGAAGTCATTTTGGGCAGTTAGGTGTGTACGTGTCCTCTGTCGGTCGGTTTGAGCGAAAGAAAAAAATCCGAACCTCGGTTTCGACAGCTAAAGGACAAAAACTATCTAAACTTTTCGTACCTTCGCTTCCCGCGTGTATGACATGACCGTGGGCCAGCCTCGAAACTTTGCACACACTCTACTCGAGCGCGCGACCGCGCTATCTCGCGTTTTGAATTTTCGGCGTACTTCGTCTTCGCGCTTTCGTCGCAAACTTGATACTAGGACGAGGATACCTGTTCAAGCGCGAGTGACCGTAGATACGCACCACGACCAATAGGCGCAGGGCGAAATATTTTCGCTGGGGAAGAGGGATAGAGCGAATGCGTATTAAGGTCAACGAACCGAGCGAATTCAAAAACTTTAAAGTTTTCAACGCGCAAGGTAGCCACTGGAAACAGTTGTTGGTTAAGGTACTATTAAAAAATACCCATTGAAACAGTACGAGCATAAACATGACGAATAATAAACGAGTGACGAATACAACTCCGGCTGGAGCTCGCGATCGCGCAAGTAAGTAGTCGCTACAAACTTCACACTTGAATTGGTGCCTGTCGAATGTATGGTGTAAAAATTATTCACTTACCTAGTACTTTTAAGTAACTTGCTTGGCGCACTTCGGGCTCCTATAAGTGCGATCGCGCCCCTTGCTTTGCAAGAGAGTGCTCACTTGGGACCCGAAGCTAAAGAGCCAGTAAGAAAGTATCTAGTAATTTATGTCACAGACTCCTTTGTTCAAGTGATAAGGATATTGTATGGTGTAAAAATTATTCACTTACCTAGTACTTTTAAGTAACTTGCTTGGCGCACTTCGGGCTCCTATAAGTGCGATCGCGCCCCTTGCTTTGCAAGAGAGTGCTCACTTGGGACCCGAAGCTAAAGAGCCAGTAAGAAAGTATCTAGTAATTTATGTCACAGACTCCTTTGTTCAAGTGATAAGGATAAGTCCACATGGAAGGTTGCAGTAGACATCTTGTTAAAGGAATTTTTTTCATTTTTTTCTTCGCTGGTGTTTAACCCATACTAAGCAAGTTTCTTTGTGGTGTGTTTTAGGGGGAGGAGGACAGTCGGCGAGAGTGCAGAAGAGAAAGGAATCGGATGCCGCGGCCATTGCGGAGTTGAGTAAGGCACGCAAGCGTTCTAAAAAACACACACACGACGCCGACGATGGAGACCACGCTAGCTCTGACTCTGAGGAAGCTAGTGAAGAAGAGGAAGTACAGGATGGTGTAGGTGAACTTGATGAAGGCCAAGGTGATTCCGACAGTGACAATACCGGTGGTGCCGGAGATGCATCTCCGCGGTCTCCTTCGGGAGGGAACATCGACGGTCAAGATTCCGGTGATGTTCTTGCTACGAGGGTAAGCCCTTGCTTTGACCCCATTTAGTTTATTTTCGAGAGCACCAGTGACTCGTGTAGACATGGGAGGTGGGTGGCTGGAATAGGTACCGCTCTCTCAGCATCCTAGAAAAAAACCTTGTCGGGGGAGATCAAGTAAGCGTAGAGCAAGCCGAGCGAAGAAAAAAGCGCAGGCTATAGAGGCTTCAATATGTATAGGGACACCCGGTACACAAGATGTTGCCCGGACTTCACTACCCCAAGGGACATTAGCTACACCGACCTTAGCTACAGCGTCACAAGTTTCAAGGAGTTTCATTTCGTTACACTCGTGGGTCGATGGGAAACAAGTGGGTCCGGTGTCTTTAGGTGGCGACAGTACAGTTTTGAGTTTTTTGGATAAGTTGCACGGTAGGCGCCCTGGTGTTAAGCATTTGCACGTAATAGCTAGCAAGGTTGGTGTGCGAGAGGTGAAGTATGAGGATGTCATTCGCACGCCGGAAACAAAAGAGAAGGCTGGTGGTTTTGGAGTTGTATCACTAGACATGCTTTTAGGCGTGCAGCACGTCGTGTTAAAAGAGTTCAAGGAGCGCAACTTTAAGGACATGGTCCACGAGATGCTGTATGCCATTGCGATAAGCAAGGGAAGTACTCATGTGTTCGCGCCTGTAGGGTACGGGCTTCGTAACAGAGGTGGTCACGTGTATCCGTTCCTATTGTTTCCTTCTGGAGGAACTACGTTATGGCAGTTTGTAGATAAACACCATCCCTCACCTGCGCTTAGGAGAGACATATGCTTGCAACTTTTGGAGGCTGTCAAGCAGATGCACGCACTAGAGATTATTCACGGTGATTTGAAAGGGAATAACGTGCTTGTAATGGAAAAGCCACTTGGCTTGCAAGGTGTTATTGTATCTTTGATCGACTTTAGTTTGACTGCCACTGCCGACAAGACTACTTCCAAATATGACAATATCAGTGAGCAGGAGACCGCTAGAAGGTTGCGACGGGCATATTGGATCGCGCCTGAGACAGGAAACGGTATACGTATGGGCAAGTTATCAGATATGTACTCTGTTGGTTTCTTGCTATTAGATGTGCTCATCCCGCAGTGCGCCTCGCGCAACCGTGGCCGCAATCATGTTTATGAAGTAAAGACTTCGGTTGAGACATACTCGCCTTATGTTCACCGCGACATAGCCATACATATCATGAATTGCTTTGGTGCAAGGAGTGCGAGACCCACAGCTGACGTGTTGTATGAAGTATTTAAGGATAGTGAAATAAGGGATGGTGTGATCTCTTAAGCATGCCCTTCTCAGGAGATATTATGCAAGTCTTTGTGACAGACATATGTAATATTTTTATACCCAAGCTTAGTCGACGAAACCATGAGTATAATGCATGTGTTCATATTTTACCATACCGATGGTGCGTGTGTTCGGTTATGCTTGATTTGTACCGAAAGACACTACCTTGCCTCAAATGTTGTTTGAGTGAGCATTCACAAATATTAGCGAAGCCATGCGTGAATATGTTTGTGCTCAACACTTACACCTCAACACTTACAGGCAGAAGGAAGTGGTGGTGTCTTAAGGGGTGCACCGAGAGTCGTACACCGTCCGACTCCTGAGCGCCTGGAGGATACCTTTGACGAAGTTGTTGCACCTTACTCAGCTTCTAGACCCACGAGGGGCTTCAAATGTGGGAGAACATGGGGGTTAAGCAACCTAACCCAAATGGTGCAATTTGCTATCGAAGACATGCGTGACAGTCATACCCAACAGATGAACGAGTTGATCAGTGTGATGAGTGACAACTGCAAGGAGGTACAAGAGCATACCAAGGTACTGAAAGAGCTACTGAACAAAGATTTTGGTGGCCACCACGAAGCATTACCACTAGTGGTTCAAGGGGTAAGTATCGCTGCCTATGGTTTTGCTCGTTATATATAATGTCGTGTTCTACGTATGTCCCGAATGTATGTATGGAATATGGTTGTCGTGTACCCGAAATGTCCTGTATAACACTATCATGTGTTTGCTTTCATAGGGTAAAGAGGTGGACACGAAGACAATCACGTTAGTCACCCGCTTATGCATGGAGAACCATCCAGAGGGATGGTATTTCCAAGATACGAAAGATTGCGTTCTACTATTGCTAAACGAACCCAACATTCTTCGCGCACGCACGAATCCGGCAACCAAAGCTAAATTCAAGGAGTTGCACGACAAGGTGTGTGGATGCATATTCGTTTTGGGTATATACGCCTTTTGCGTATATGCGCCTGCATATATCTTGTTCGCTCCATGGTGGTGACGTATGGTTGTGGGTTTGTGGAAAATATAGGTCAATACTTCGCAACGTAATAACACTAGACACATGGTGGCTAAGAAGATAAAGAAAGTCGTCCCCGTGATTTACAACGAGTACTTTACTACTGTCAATGGGAAGCTTGTCCCAACGGCTACCCAAGACTCCTTGCAAGGTGAGGGCTGAACACCATCGTACACCTACGTGGCTTACTTTTTTGTTGTTTAACTCGAATATGGTTGTATGACAGATGGGAAGTGGCACAAGCTCGACAACGATCCACTCGGGAACCCCTCGTTTCTTGAGGTGTTGCGGAACGTATTTCCTGCAAATAAGAACCGAGGCGAAGAGAGCTTACTCCAAAAGTTTACCACCAAGACCATCGCGTTCGTATTATTCTGTGTTTACTCCAACTTGCTTTGCGCTGAAGGCATTGGTGGTTGGGCCTTGGAATATCTCACGACGTTCGCTCCAAACCGGCATACCCCACAGGAGGCGAAGGTGAGGACATGAGCTACGTAGAGTGTGCAACTATTTTGAATATGGGTTTCATGTTGTTGGACGTAAGATAACATAATATGTATGGTTTGCAGGTGGAGTCAGGCGCGTGGCTTGCACAAGAGTACTGGGAATGGGTGTTGAAGGTGGAAGGATACAACCTTACCACAAGCGCATTAGCCCCCAAGAGCAAAATAGCTTGGCCGATTCCATCAAGTGATATGGCCGATCTGGCTGACCTTGAGGAGCCTTTTGAGCGATGAGACACTTTACTTCGAAGTACTAGCTTGTCAAAAAACGATACAACCCAGCTACTATTGCAGTCTGTATATGGTGTTAAGCGATGTAGTGACCAAGACTAGCCACCTTTAGCTAACATACCCAATTTTCTCGGTATAATAATGGCGAGGGCACGCTAGGCCACTGCAATATTGCAAGTGTGTATATTTGTGGCACTTATGTGAAGTTACAGTTAGCATACCTGCAAGGGTGCATACACCCTGTGTATATATGCCATATGCATATTGGCTGCATATTTACACTTTATGGTGCACGCTGCATATTTACGAGATGTGAAGTTACAGTTAGCATACTTGCAAGGGGTGCATACATCCTATATGTATATGGCATATGCAATTTGGCTGCATATTTACACTTTTTGGTGCAAGCTGCATATTTACGAGATGTGAAGTTTCAGTTAGCATACTTGCAGGGGGTGCATACATCCTGTATATATATGGCATGTGCAAATCGGCTGCATATTTACACTTTATGGTACATGTTGCATATTTACGAGATGTGAAGTTACAGTTAGCATACTTGCAGGGGGTGCATACATCCTATATATATATGGCATGTGCAAATTGGCTACATATTTATAGCTTGTGCAGCTTGCTACAATTTTACAGGATGTGAAGTTACAGTTAGCATAGTTGCAAGGGGTACATTTACCCCGTATATATTTGACATGTATCTTAATTATAGGAGAAATGTGGAGGGTACATACTTCCCACATATATACCGATTGTATCTTAGTTGCACCGATTTTACAAAAGTTGTTTTCCACCGTAAAATTATACAACCTGGAGTTATAGTTAGCATACTTACGGAAGATGTCAAAAAGCCGAATCTCTGCGTAGGTTATGCGGGTCGAGAAAACCCGGATGGTGGTTGTGTTGCCAATATTCGTGTTCATCTGCCGAACACAGGGTGTTCATGGTTTCAGTAATACACGACGCGGTTACAATATCGAAGACACTATCAATACCGTACCCGCCCTGGCAGACTGCTGTCCAGATTATTTGGTGGTTAGTGTCAACTGGGCAGCCCAGGTATTTGATTATAAACGAAGCTATCATTTTGTCTAATTCAATTGCAACATTCTTTGAGGAGTTGGCAATTGCTGAGGTAACTTTAAGGGAATACGCCATCCTCGGAACTACAACCGCATTTATAACATATCTTAGCTGGTGTAGAGTCATGTGTTGCAGTTGGATGGATGTGAGAGTGGATTTAAGTCTGTCGATAAGGATTTCCGCCTGTTTGTCCCATTCCCCATTTAGTGCAAACCATACTCCGAGGTATCTGTTTACCTCTTTGCTGTTAGAGAAATCGAGAAATTCTGGTGACTCAGGGGGTATCCATTTCGCATCAATGGAAGGACTCGAGTCATTGGTATTGGGCTCCAGGTGACCCCCAGAGATGAGTAAATCATCAGACAGGTCATATCGTGTTACTATTTTGCCCTGGGATTTGATGCGCTTTCTGTAAGAGTATTTGGATTTCTTAACATTGATGGGAATGCCGATGAAGCTCATAAATTCATTAACTATACCTAGCATGTCTTGAACTTCGTCTTTAGTTTTCCCCACGAGCATGATGTCATCACAGAAGAACCGTGCAAAGATATTTAAAGGGGTGTCCTTTTCTAATAAGTTTTGAGAGGGAGGAATAACATTATTTCCTGGTTTGTCTGGTCTATGGCGCTCCGAGTTGAGTTCGTATCCATATGTGGTTCCTGTCGGGTTTGCACCGTTTGCTCGTTTTGCTAACCAAATTGCCAGGATATCCATAATGGCTACAAACCTTAGTGGGCTCAAAACTTCTCCCTGAGGAACTCCACATTCGAGGGACCATTCATCTGTGAGGCCTTCCTCAGTAAGTACCATTCTAGAGGCATCATTGGTGATGTCTGAGATGATGTTAATTATTTGTGATGGGAGTCCTAACTTTCTGAGCGCTAAATTGCTCATCCAGAATTCAGCTCTGTCAAATGCGTGTTTGAGGTCCAGGTAAACTACGTGGAGGTCTTTGTCGTATCTATTGGCATCCGAAATTACTTCATTCAAAATTTGGAGTGAGTCATCTATGTTTTTATTCGGAAGAAAGGCATCTTGAATGGGAAAGAGAATGGGGTGGGTGTTGAGTATTGTTTTGAGACGGTTAGCAATTATTGTATTAAATAGTTTAAGACCCGTTTCCAACATTGTGAGGGGTCTGGAATTATCTATGGTACATGGTGCAGAGGGATTTTTAGGGATTGGAAGGATGACTCCAGATTTTGCACTCTTAGGAAATCTCCCAGTTATAAGAATGTGGTTAAAAAGTGAGACAGTAACTTCTTGAAAATTCTCTGGGCCCTTGATCCACTGCGAGTATCTCATCCCTGAGGGTCCTGGTGCTGTAGAGATACCGCAGTCCGAGTATGCTTGTTGGAGTTCTTTGTGCGTGATTTCTGCCAATAGTCTTGCGGCGGCCGTATCGGGGATTTTAGGGCTATCCTTGAGAATGTCAGTGAGCCACTGTGGGAGTTCATCTGGCTCATTCGGGTTAGTAGAAAATAATTTTTTATTTTTGTATTCATCTAGTGTTGTGTTTAGTCTTTCTGATCTTGTCTCAGGTATCTTTCCATCACTACCTGGGGTTGCGGCTGCACCTTTTTCAGTAGGTTTCATCTTTCCCATGACTGTGTCTAGAAACCTCGAAAGGTTAGTTGAGAAAAGATGCTGCAGGGCTTCCTTTTCTCGAAGTTTGCGTCGTTCAATGTCTGTGTCTCTGCTTTTTTGAAAAGCATTTCTGATTATTACATAATTTTCATGTAATCGTAGTCTCCATGTGGCTGCTGCTTCATTATGTTTGGGTTGGAGCAAGGCAAACGGTAGTGTGCGGGCAGCCTTTTTGGCTTGCTTTGGAATGTTACTAACATGAGTTCTTGTGTCCAAATATTTGATGATGCGGCGTACTGTGTTTAGCCATTTGTATATATAGTTAGATACTGCGGATGGTCTTTCGGACCTCCCAGTTTTGTTCAGATTCTTGGTGCCAAAGGCGTCACTTGCCGCCTGATGTGCCAATTTGTGCAGGGTATCCCATGTCGCGTCAGGTTGCATTTCCTTGAGGCCAGTGTCGTCGTTTCTAGCTGCTTCCAAACCATTTTCCATTTCGAGTGTACTATGTAGTCTTTCAGTGTAAGACACCCAGCCTGTAGCGTATTGGAATAAATGGGCTGTGCAGTCTATTTTTTCCGAATGCATCTCAGATCCGTACAGGCTCCAGAATTTAGCGGGCATATGGGGTTGTAGAAGGATATCCCAGCAGGTCATGTAATCATCTGTGCTAGATTTCGTGATTTTCTTAACTTCCAGTGAGCTGAATGAAAGGTGTCGCTTGAGATAGGCATTTACATCTTTCCTATTTAGTAGATGAGGTGAACCTATATGCCAAATGTTATCTTTGACGTTATGACCTAAGTTGAGACCACCTTCTGGCATCCCCTTTCCTCTAGAGAGTAAGTGAGCTGCATGCCATGGGCTATTGAGGTCAATCCACCATTCCTTGGGTTTGTTGTGCCATTTTAGACATTGTTCCATGCTGTCTGTCTTTTCATTTTTTGCTAGGAGCTTGTTCACTGTTATGGGGTTGCCGTCTGTATTATCCCGTCTAAGATCGAGATCAGTGGTGTCACCCTTGATGGTGCTGATAGCGGCTCTAGCTTTGTTTTTATTGATGCACGCGTGCACAAGTTCATTTGTGCTGTATCCGTTTGCTTCAAGGAGTCCTACAATATCTTTCTTGTTTATTTTCCTTTTTGTATCCTTATTTTTGTTTGTCATTCTGATTGGGTACCCTGGGTACTCATCATGTGTGGTTTCCTTGGCACCATTAAATCTAGGTGTTGGCAAAGTTGTATCGGTAGAAATCTCCGGTTTGGTGTCGTTTTGAGGGAGCTTAAATTCAGCCCATACTATCCCGTGGTCGGAGATGATATAAGGGTTTTCCTCCGTCCATCCAGTTTTAACTGTCAATTCTGCCATAGTTGTGTTGGCCATGATATGGGTAAGTTTTGCTTTTGAGTTTTTGGATATAACATGTGTGAAAATCTCCGTGTTTGGATTACGGTCCATTATCAGTTCATTAAGAGAACATCTGTCATTGTTGAAATAAGTTAAAAGATGCTTATTCTTCTCAACATGCTCTTGATATGACATGTAATTTCCACCTGACACCCGCTGATTTGGGGTAATGGTACAGTTTTTGTCACCTATCTCTATGTAGGCCTTTTTTGGATTATTTCCTGCCTTTCCTGCCCAGTCAGTTAGTGTGTCATATAATTCCATTTGTTCATCTACTAGTGTGGCATCATTCATATAGCCACTAGCTATGTAAAGCTCAAACCCGTTATTTCCTGAAAATTTGGTCATTACTGCTCTCTTTGCGTCTCCATCAATTGTGGTAACCGAGGTGGAAAGTGGTAAGCTTTTCGGGTTCCATAGGATCATGGAACCAATGGAAGCTCTTTCATTTACATGAGATGTGCGGAATTGAATTCCTTTTTGTGTCATTAGGGTTTTTATTAATGCAAGGTTTTCAGTATTCACCTTGGTTTCTGATATACATATTATATCGGCCCGTCTGTCAATTAAAAGATTGCATATTGTTTCTAATTTAACCAAACTGTCTTTATCTTCTTTGTGGTGTCGGAGGCCTCTCATATTCATACCCATTATAATCAAATTGTCAGAGTGTTGTGCTATTTGTAGTTTTGTAAGTCGGTCTAACTCTTCTGACTGTTTAGTGACGCTTTTGTGTTTCGCTTTTTGTAGTATGCATCTGCCATCTGCGTCATAGATGTTCTCACAGTCAAAGATTTTGTTTGTGCATTTGGTTTTAAGGATTATTCTCTTTTGTTTGTGAGAGTGTTTCCTGCGGTATCCATATGTGCGAGGTTCGCAAGAGAGCTTTCCTTTGCCTGAGATGAAGTGATTATAAGCAGTGTAGATGGGTTTACCGTCTTTGTTTTCAGGATTTGGCTTTGTTGGATGTGCATCAACTTTCGGGAGGTGAGTTCTTAGAGAGTGTCGTATGGTCGAAATGGCTTTGTTATTTTCGTGTTTGGTTATCCTAGCTTCTCTGCCCGTTTGTGGTAGAATTCTAATATTTAGGTTTTCAAGTTCGTATAGTAGATCTCTGTTTAATTGTGCTGCCGAGAAGAATTTAGTGTTGTGCAGGATGTGAAAGGCTTTGTGGGCTAGTGTAAAATTGAAAATCCCCATGTTGTTCGGATGTACTCCCAGTTTCAAGGTTATGCGGTGCGCACTCAGGTCTTGAGGGAGGAGTGTGAGAATATCTTTTTGGTGTTTATTGGTAGGGATATCAAAATCACAATAAATAATCTTTCTTTCTGGAATGATGTGGACTGCAGTTGACCATATTTCATTGATCACAAGAAGATGAATTTGAATGTTGGTGTTATCCGTGTTCGAGGTGTGATGATATTTCCTATGTGATTCGATGGTTTCTGAAACAATTGTTTCATTAGTGGTGTGTGTCTTCCATTTCAGCTTAAAAGTTTCTATCAGAGTTTCTATCTGTTTTTTAGGTGTGGCACCTCTACGTGTGAGGACATGGTGGGCAGGTGAAGTCATATTAGAGCCGCTGATTGCAGCGTCATTTCCAGTGGGCTCCAGGTTTTTGAGCTCCAGCGTGTTGCGGGTATTATTGGCCGTCAGCCCTAATTCTTTCCTCATTTCTAATCGGTATTTATGTATTTCCTTTTGCATTGTTTTGTCGCCATACTCCCCACTACATAGGTCACATTTTAGGTGCTCGAAAAATGTGGTCTGATGTGAACCTCTGTTCCATTGGGCCCATCTGAAGGCGGTTTTTGCTACCCATGTGCCACAGTTGTATGTATCTGTTTGAAATGTATCCTTGCTAATAGTAACTGTGAATTCCTTAAATTCTGTGGTGGCTTTGAGATTTTTCAGCCAGGTTGTGAGTGCTACCACAATCACATTGATGGTTTCTCTTTCGGCATTATCTCCAAAAGGGTCATATATGTAAGCATCTATTTTTCCGGATGATGATAAGCGGATCATTATGAGACGCCAATGTATATTGTCACACACGCCTATTTGTGTGTGGCCATATTTTTTGAGTCTGCTGTTAATGAGTTGTGTGAGTTTTTGGTCCTCCACTGTCATCTTCAGCATCATGTCCGTGAGGTCCATGGGGGCAATGGTACTCGGGTCTCGTATTTTCATGGCATCACCAACATGAGTTGCATTTAACCACCCCTTTTCCGAGAGAAGTGATTCCGTAGCCATTATATTTTCATCTACTGCATTATCTACGGTGCCTGCTCCACCGCTTAACATCTGATCAGGTTCAGGCATATTATGTTGTTTGGTGACGTTATTCTTTTTTCGGTGAATTTTATGTTTCGTTATTCTTAGAGGTGATTTCATTTTAGATTTCTTTGTATTTTGGGTCCGTGTCCTCTCCCAAAGCCATGCCATTTTGGGGTTTTGAATCATGTATTTCAAGGCGCTCTTGCTTTACCCAAATATGCCGGTAATCTGAATCGGATCCCCCTTCCGTAGGGGTAATTGCCAGTCTATCGTGCCCCCTGACACATACCCATTGCAATGTTTATCGGACAACAATTGTGATCGGCGATGGCAAGCGTAGCCGGAAGATAGGAACGCTATGAAAATACATAAATGCATCTCGAGCCCTACATTTTTAAATCTAACGACGCAAAGTTTCCGATTGATTTTTGCAGCGTTCTCGTCTCTTGGTACCCAGGATGACATGGTACGTCATACTAACACACGCTAATCTCACGGTCATACTCACAGTTATACTCGTCATAGACCGAGACTCGCATTTCAATCCTTAGTCATACTTGGATGGCGCGATCATGTGACTCTCTTTATTTTTTCTTGCAGTTTCTCCATGAAAATATATGAGTTGCCAACTTTGAAAACGACAAACAGCCATAAACGTTATGGAAAACATTTTTTGGACCCGCCGTGTCGCATGCAGCTTTCCTATGTAAAGCCCCCACTATGACATGTACCCCCATAACTGACCATCACCATACAAAATCCTCCTCAACTAAGAAGGCACATATAGCCGAAATCTGTGTTTAGGTTTCTCCGCCCGTTTTGGCGGTACAATACTTCATTTAAGGATGGCACCAAGATCAAGCGAATGGGTGACTCATCCATATTCATAAATCAAGTATTCCCGGTGAGACAGAAATCATCATATTTTATAGACGAATCATCGTATTCTTACAATCTTCATCTGGAATAAATGAACCTACCTAGTTGAGTTTACCTCCTCTCGCAAGTGCTCTTTATTCAGGTCAAGGGGTGCAACAGCATGGATACCCAACCATAAACACTAAGAGATAAGCTCGGGCCTTACAACGGGCAAGCACAAAGGTGACCCAAAAAATATCATTTTGAACAATTATTATCACCGACTTCCATGAGAGACGGGTTTGTGCGGCAACAGTGCCCAAGACGCTAGTTGTTAGATCTGATATACATGATGAACAGTGAAGTGCTGGGAAACCAGTCTAGACTTCGGAACTAAGGCCAATGTTGTCTGTTCAAGGAAGAACTAGACAAGCTTCGCAGCACATCTCCTCAAAGATCCAGATATCTTTCCTTATGTAAGCTTTCGTGAATAACGGAACCCTGAATAATATTTCCTGACAAGAGCTTCAAATCAAAAGGTTCTAGCGGCGGATATCCGGGCTCGGCACGTCCAGTGTTCACCGTCCAAAAAGATGAAGAGAACAACTATTTTATTTGGCCTCCTCCATCTCAAGCTCGGCAGCCTCATCGGGTTCGAGCGCGAAATATGGGTTGTCACTTGCTGGCCGGAACAAATAGCTGGAGAGAAGAACAAAAAAAGGTCACTAGAACGCTCGTCAAAGAGAAAAAATACAGCTCAGAAGGGATCGGATATAGCTTACCCGGTGATGCAATAGAAGGCGAGGGTGGCGAGCTCTCCGGCGGCATCACTGCGAAAAATGATTATTTAGCACTACGATCCCACGTTGCAAGGGGGGCATTTCGAAAGAAGCCTGATATGGCCTGGCATATGCATGACGCTTACCTGAGCCACAAGTATTCATATGGGGTAGTGCTTTTCAAGAGGTACACCACGATGCGAGTGAAGTAAATGTAGCTCACGACCTGAGAAAACCGACGTAAATGCAGGTAACCAAAAGGTGAACTGGGTTTCATTGAAGCAAGCACCTGCTCGATAGTAAAGCATAGTGGGACTAGACAGATCAAGGGTAACCAAAAGGTGAACTGGGTTTCATTGAAGCAAGCACCTGCTCGATAGTAAAGCATAGTGGGACTAGACAGATCAAGTCTTAGAGCGGATCAACAGGATGCATACAACACTTGTGATCAGGATCTGTAACTTGTGACAAAAACAATTCCACAAAAGGTAGGCAATGAATTGTGACACTCGCCAAACAAACTTCCGGCGCTAGTGGCACCGAGATACGTTCTCAACTCGATGCTGTAGACAAACAACAGCCCACCCGAAAAAACTACACCAACAGCCTCGAGGAGGCAACTCACCATAACGTAAAACTGGCGGAAGAGAGTAAGTTTAACCATGTTACGAGCAGCCTGTGGAAAAGTAAGCCACTGAGTACAACTCAAACGAAGTCCAGGCACGTAAACGATAACGTCAGACGACATCCACTAAAATACCAAGCAATTCCTTGTGTGTGCAGAACATGAACAGCTTTACCTTTCCATCGGTGTGGGAAGCTTCACGCAGGTGCTTGATAGACCAGACGATGGGGAACAAAATCGCGCAGCAGCAAATAATATCCAACAGATGGAAAATATCACGCCAGGTGAACCACCCCTGCAATATCGGAAGGCAAACTGAGACTTGGCCTAAAAAGAGATGAGGGAACGGGATCAGAAAGGAGCACATAACCTGGAAAGTCTGTAATAATTTTCCAACCCACCTTGACAGCCGGACCGCTCTCATCCAGGATAATGGTGGCGATGTTGGCAAATACTTGAAGAGGAATGACAACCATAATAACCTGTAGCAACATACACCAACGGGAAATAAGAGTGTCGGGACGTGTAGAAGCAACCATATTATAAAGTTATGAACAGCACACGTCGATATAACATCAGGAGCGGAACTTCCATCGGGCGCAGGACTCAATTTTTGAGCGTGGAAGCTGCGTGGAAATATCCTGAGGGAAAACGAAGTTATTCTTACCTTCTTCTCCCTGTCAGCGAGAAACGGCTTCAAGAAAGACCATCCGGTGCCAATAAGGACGATCACAGTGAAAAGCATCGTGCCACGAAGGAAAGTAAAAATGTAGTAAGCGATATTCCAGCCATCCGGGCCACCAGTAGTGCGGATGAGATGGTACATTCCAGACTGGGAGAGGACTGTCATGGCCTTCGCGAGAAGAAGACCACCCATAAGATAGTGGATCTTATGAGACGTAGTGTTCTTCGAGTAGATTCCGTAGCACCAGAGGATAAGAGCACACAAGTACAGAACAAACATGATCATGTACACGGTCGGGAGCATAGCTTCTCCTGCAGACAAGTAGTCCTTGGAACCAGCGGAGTTCTCATTGTACAGGCTGACCTTAATCTCAAAGGAAACGACCGCTTGTGGAAGGCAGTTGGCGAAAAACAGGCTGTACTCTCCGCCCTTGTCTGGGGCTATGCGGTTGATGTAATCAAAGCTACCATCCGAGTTGCGGTTCTGGTCCATCTCTTGAAACGTGAACAACCGATCAATATTGGGATTGTCCAGCACGCAGCCTCCCTCGGATAGGTCACTCTCCAGCTGGGTTTCAGCCTCAGCGGTTGTGATGAAAAAGCCAAGCTTGTCTTTGTTTGGGGCTGGAGAACCCTCGGGAAGGAAGATCTTGTCTTGATGAAGCTTGATTTCGATCACACCGTTCATTCCAAAACCAAAAGGCCTAGCAATAAGAACGATATTTCTATCGTCATTCTTAACCTCCACCTCAGTAATCTTTCCGGTGACGACCTGTGAGCCCAAGGCTAGAAAACCTAGCAAGGCAAGCTGCGCGTATCCGCGCGTCATAACGAATCTCTTATCGACTAGCGTGGGACTTGCAACCTTAAAACTTTATGCTGCAGGTATCTGCTGCAGGTCTTTGCTTCCAAGAGCAAGGTTGAAGAATCAGCGGGCCCGGCTTGCAAATACTACGGTGCGGTGGGAAGCTTTGAATTTCGCTTCACGTCAGCGTCATCGTCATCATCCGATCGGTAGAGCTCGAGCTGCACAACTTAAACTGGTCCGTTTATTTTTAACAGTTGCAATTTTCCGAATCCGACAGTCCATGTACGATTCCAGAGATCAAAATACGATGCATTCCTTTGTCGCTCCCCAGGAATCTATTCGGACCTTCGGATGCTTCCGATCTGAAAACATTGGACGGCTCAACTTTAGTTGGGCACCCCTACCGATCGGCTGAGAGCGAGCTGTGGGTGTGGAGCATGACGAATTGACGATCACAATGAGCATCCGCAATTCCGCATCCACGTTCCACGATCGGCATCGAGAATTCAGGATCGGCATACCATACCAGTTCACCACGAGCACCCACTTGCACCGTATCTCATACTCGTTCACCACCAGCACCCACTTCACCAATCGAATTCCTGTCTCTAGAGCAGAGAGGGGCTCTATTAATGTCTATGAGTCTTGAGTGTCCGTGTCCGTGTCCCAAACCTCTGACCTTTATCGTCTTGGCATGAAGTAAATACCTCTGACCTTACCTCTGACCTTTATCGTCTTGGCACCAAGTAAATACCTCTGACCTTTATCGTCTTGGCACCAAGTAAATTACCTTACTACCTCTGACCTTTATAATCTTCACCCAAACCAAATTACCTTACCTTACTTACCTTAGTCAATCAGCAGCAGCAGCAGCAGCAGCAGCAGCAGCAGCAGCAGCAAAGCTCGAATCCCAACGGGCGATACCGTCGAATGTTTCATCTCACGATCGCCAGGCGCTAACGATGACAGTGCCACTGCAGTCGCGTACATTTATCGCGACGCCACCCACGCGTTATGGCATGGCATGCTGGGAAGCAAAAGGCAAAGCACTGTCGCGCACATGATCCTGCGGTCATATGATGTAATGGCGAAAATGATTTAAACATCGCATGGCCGACGCGATGTTCGGAAATCAGATAGATTCGCTTTTACATTGCATAGCAGACGCGAGGATCGAGAAATGTCAAATCATTAATGGAATGGCAGACTCGATGTTCATGTTCGGATCTCTCGAGTGCGCCACGTCGGCAAGATAAATAATCCCATCCACCGCCAGATGCGCCTAGTGGAGATCTTAATTTAAGATCGACCGGGCCTAGTACCTGAGTCAATCAGCAGCAGCAGCAGCAGCAGCAGCAAAGCTCGAATCCCAACGGGCGATACAATCGAATGTTCCATCTCACGATCGCCAGGCGCTAACGATGACATTGCCACAACAGTCGCGTGTATGTACCACGACGCCACCCACGCGTTATGGCATGGCATGCTGGGAAGCAAAAAGCAAAGCACTGTCGCGCACATGATCCTGCGGTCAGATAGTGTAATGGCGAAAATGATTTAAACATCGCATGGCCGACGCGATGTTCGGAAATCAGATAGATTCGCTTTTACATTGCATAGCAGACTACGCGAGGATCGAGAAATGTCAAATCATTAATGGAATGGCAGACTCGATGTTCATGTTCGGATCTCTCGAGTGCGCCACGTCGGCAAGATAAATAATCCCATCGACCGTCAGATGCGCCTAGTGGAGATCTTAATTTAAGATCGACCAGGCCTAGTACCTTACTTACCTTAGTCAATCAGCAGCAGCAGCAGCAGCGGCAGCAGCAGCAAAGCTCGAATCCCAACGGGCGATACAGTCGAACGTTCCATCTCACGATCGCCAGACGCTAACGATGACATTGCCACAACAGTCGCGTGTATGTACCACGACGCCACCCACGCGTTATGGCATGGCATGCTGGGAAGCAAAAAGCAAAGCACTGTCGCGCACATGATCCTGCGGTCATATGATGTAATGGCGAAAATGATTTAAACATCACATGGCCGACGCGATGTTCGGAAATCAGATAGATTCGCTTTTACATTGCATAGCAGACGCGAGGATCGAGAAATGTCAAATCATTAATGGAATGGCAGACTCGATGTTCATGTTCGGATCTCTCGAGTGCGCCACGTCGGCAAGATGAATAATCCCATCGACCGTCAGATGCGCCTAGTGGAGATCTTAATTTAAGATCGACCGGGCCTAGTATAATCTTCACCCAAACCAAATTACCTTACCTTACTTACCTTAGTGAATCAGCAGCAGCAGCAGCAGCAGCAGCAGCAGCAGCAAAGCTCGAATCCCAACGGGCGATACAGTCGAATGTTTCATCTCACGATCGCCAGGCGCTAACGATGACAGTGCCACTGCAGTCGCGTACATTTATCGCGACGCCACCCACGCGTTATGCATGGCATGCTGGGAAGCAAAAGGCAAAGCACTGTCGCGCACATGATCCTGCGGTCATATGATGTAATGGCGAAAATGATTTAAACATCGCATGGCCGACGCGATGTTCGGAAATCAGATAGATTCGCTTTTACATTGCATAGCAGACGCGAGGATCGAGAAATGTCAAATCATTAATGGAATGGCAGACTCGATGTTCATGTTCGGATCTCTCGAGTGCGCCACGTCGGCAAGATAAATAATCCCATCCACCGTCAGATGCGCCTAGTGGAGATCTTAATTTAAGATCGACCGGGCCTAGTACCTGAGTCAATCAGCAGCAGCAGCAGCAGCAGCAGCAGCAGCAGCAAAGCTCGAATCCCAACGGGCGATACAGTCGAATGTTCCATCTCACGATCGCCAGGCGCTAACGATGGCAGTGCCACAACAGTCGCGTGTATGTACCGCGACGCCACCCACGCGTTATGGCATGGCATGCTGGGAAGCAAAAAGCGAAGCACTGTCGCGCACATGATCCTGCGGTCATATGATGTAATGGCGATGTCCATGTTCACATCGCATGGTGATTAATCGTGCTGTCCAAAAAGATCGACGCCTAGTGGAGATCGCATATTTGTGATCGACAGCGCCTAGTAAATAATAATAATAAAACATTTACGCTAGCAAAGGGGACAAAGTCCTGAGAGTGCGGTATCCCTGCAAAGCAGGCTAGTGAAAACACCAGGGGCTACTCCCTCTGCTATAGCGCGCCCACAAAGGGGCTCAACCCACTTTTCAGCAGAGTGACATCTAGAGAAAAAGCTAAGTGCTAGGCAATAAAAAACTCTAGAAGATGGAGAAGCAGCCATGGCCGGGTGAGTGGAGGGGTGGCTGAATCTGAGCGGTGGGGAGGGAAGTCGAAGAATTAAGGGGGTTTTTGGAGACGTTGAGGAAGGTGGCCAGGGCGGGCGGGGAGAGGGGGTGGCGGGGGAGGGGAGGGGGGACGCCCCTCCCCTTGGGGACACGGAACCATCTTTTATTGCAAGACTTTTGAAAATTATTGCAGGAGGGTTTGAAGAAAGTCGTTTGATTTGTTGCACGGCTTCTGTTTTCCGTCATGGTTTCACTGCTCGAGATGTCAACTGTATGCGGGTCAGTGTTTAAGGTGGTGGTGGTGTTTAACAGAAACACGTCTCGCCTATTTTTGGTGTGTTGCCTACAAATTCTTGAAAGTTTTTTAAGGAGTGGTTTAATCTTACCACGGGGAACACCTATCGTGTTGAGGACAGTACCAAAAAGAGGAGGGAGGTATCCCATGAGTGTAAGAACTTTAGGCCATTTCACGGTGCTTATGAAGGGCTTGGAATTTGCATTGGTGATTGTCGTGTCGTGGTGACCACCATAATAAGGCTCAATATCACTCTGATGATAAGGAGGGTCTTGAGTGGGCCATGTGGCTACTGCCCGACAGTCCTTGTGAAAGGACTGGAATCTCGTTCAGTCCTATCACAAGGTGTCACAACTATGAACACGCTTAGAAGGGGTCCCTCGGGCACCCCTGAAAGGCCTGTCACACCCCCCATATTTAGTCACGATACCGCAGCCCATGTCAAACCCCACCGCATTTGCCCCCATCGCGCCCGTCTCAGCCGGCAGCAAACGCCCCAACCATGACCCCCTTTTTTCAGTAATTGTCATTCCCCCCTCAGTCACGGTCCTACCCCAGTTCATTGTCCGCTCGAGCGCCCGGAGCATATCACGTTCACCCTCCAGCTCAGATCTCCCTCCCAGTTTAAATCATGCACGACGCCTCGCCAAGCGCTACATCGACGTCGCCGCGACCAGCCCGTGCCGATCCGAGGGCACCGCAGAGCGTCAAGCACGACATCACGCGAAGTGACATCACGACACGACCACACATGACGTCTCGGCGATGCATGACAGGGCAAACGCAAGCGCGCGTTGACACCAAACGCCGTTGTCACTGGGAACCAATGGTCACAGGGCATCCGAAACGACAATGGCATTCACGGACTTCCACTATGCTCGCTTGAGTATTTAGCTAGCTCTGCTTTCGAAAAGTTAGATCCGAACCTTTCAAAACCATTCTGCGGTATAGTGATATTTGCCTCTTGTGGCCTAGTATTAAATGTGATATTTGCATACATATACTTCGAATCCACATGAGAGCTTTGTCACTAGCAGTTTGTAAGAGTCTGGTTCGGATCCTCAGAGTGCCGGCACGCCACTCTGATGTACGTGCGAAGTCGTGCCGTTGTGCTCGTTTTATCTGTGAATTGCCCCCGGTGTTGTTCGTTTGCCTTTCTGCTTTTCATGCTTCCATCTGAGCCTGAATCTACAGTCTGCGAGTGCAAGTTAGACCCGCGCCCGTTTTGCGAATCTACGAGCCGGCGCGGCAGAAGCGCGTTGCCGCCAGACATGTGAGATATAATATAACGTATTATATCGGGGCGGTCACTGAATACTTTTCATACAAGTGTAAACTGATTATAAGAGTTAAACGAATATAAGGTGTCTGTGACTTAGGGATCTGTCACCTAGTACTGTACGAGTACTGGTACAGCTAACGGGAGTCAGAGTAAGTTATGACCTACGGGTCACTGAATCCAGCACACCACCCTGTGATTGTACATAGTGCTGTTACAGGTGGCAGAGAGCGGAGCACAGACAAAGCAAATTGTTCCGAAACAACAAACAGCTAAGAGCTGGAAACTGCTAGAGGGAGGCCTGTGCTTTAGCCAGGGCGGTCCCTTTCTAAAACTGCTGCTAGGATACCGCTCTCAAGCTAAGTTCCTACAGCTCAATCTCGCGGATACTCAGCCACTTTCAAAGTGGTCTACAAAATTGCAGAGTTCACCAGAGTTGAAGAAGTTGTCAGTGTCAAAGATGTCCAACCAGAACCAGAGTCCAGAAGTCATAATCCAGAACCAGAGTCCAGAGACCAGTGTCCAGAACCAGAAGCCAGAGTCATAACCCAGAAGCCAAGACCAGAAGCCAGAGGCAGGAAAAGATTCGTAGAGCAAAATCAGGAATTCCGAAAATTGAAAATCAGAATTCAAACCCGCCGAAACCAAAGAAGGAAAAGAAATGCCGAAAGTAAAACAGTACGGCAAGGCAGGCAAACTGTTGGCAGCCACCCCAATGGGATGTACCGCTGCGGTGAATTCAGGGGCTCGATCGAGCACCACCGAACCCTGAACCGCTGACACACATGCAAGACACATGAGTGCGGGCAGGGCTAGAGATGCAAAGGAGAAGACTCTCGGCAATGTTGCCACACCGACACGTGACCGTGTAGTCGGTGGGGCCGAGGGAATCTCGTCTCCGGAAAAGGAATAACCGTCGGAGCCGTCGTCATCGTCGATCACGGAAAGCTCTTTGTGGTGAATCGACTCGTGAACCGAGTCAATCGAGCACAATTTAAGAGAGGTGTCAGAGCAAGATGGCAATACACGGTCCATAAAAGAGACACGTAGTGGCTCCTCGAAAGGAGACCCGAAAGAAGCGGGGTCCGATGCCGAAATAGGGTAAAGCCCCGTGTCGATCTCGTGATTGGCAGGTGGTGGCGCATCGCACACCACCTGCGGCAAAGATAAAGTGCCGATGTGCAGCGGTGGTTGCTTACCAGCTGCGGTAGCACCACCGACCCGTGCAGCCGTAGTCGCAGACCGCAGGGACTCAAGGACGCCCCGTGCATCCGAGAGCACACCCTCCATGCCGTCGCCCGAAGCACCATGACCCAAGCCCGCATAGTGGGCACGCAATCCTACGTCGTGCCGCACCGGGTAGGTGAAGGGCTCAGGATCGGTACGCACCAGCGGCTGGTCGTGCTCGTGGCACAGGTCAGCGAATTCCTCGTCGTTCTCGTTGTCAAAGGCGGTCTGGAAGGCCGAAACCACCTCGTCCAAGTCCATGGCGGCATCACGTAGGTCAACATCGCACGAACCACACACCTCAGGGCAACGTGCAGTGGCGTGAAAGTGTCCAGGGCAGAGTGGGCACTCCTGTACGAAGGCCGAGGATGCGGAGTGAAACGAGATGCTCCTAGCACCTTGCACCCTAATACCTTGAGGCCTATTCCCGCCCTCCGGGAGTGGTGACGCCCCGAAGCGGTGCTTCCACCCCACGTGACGATTACGTCCGTGAAATTTACCGTCGGCCCGACGGTTGCGCTCGTCACGCCACTTGGACGGTGGAAACCTCACACCACCGCCCCCATGCGGACGGTGAGAATCATTGCGCGGCGGCGGTGTGTCTTGTGCAACTTCGCGCTCGCTATGACGGAGGGAGGCAAGCAGAGCAGAGGCCTCACCAATGATCCGAGCGAACTCCTCGAGGAAGCCCGAGACGTCGCTCGGCTCCCCACCTGCGTAAGCCAATCCGAGAGGCGTGTGCGTCGGGATAGGCGCGGCCGCCTTGGGGCGGGTGGGAGGGCCATTTGGGTTTGCACACCACCACACTTCTAGAATGTGAGTGTAAACCTCCTCGATGCCCACCTTCGCCAACTCGGTGTCTAGGCGAAGCGGGGTGATCACCTCCTTGTAAAAGTCGGTGTCCAGCGCTGCCAGGAGCTGCCTCTTGGCCGCTTCGTCGTCCAGGGGACCCGCTCCGCTAGCCGCGATAGCCTTAAGACACTCGTCAAATTGGGCCACTAAAGGCTCTGGGTCAACAGAGGACCCAAAAGAAATGCTTAAGAGTTCCTCATGATGGCGGAGCGGTCGATGCCCAGGCGGCAGCAGCCGCTTGGTCACTTCAAGGAGGGCACGCTTACCGTCGCGCGGAGAGATCCGAGCCGAAGCGTCAACCCACCTTCGAGCTGGAGAGTGGGGCGTTGTCAAAGAGACCAACGCACGAAGCAAGATGTCGTTGAAGATCGGGTGAACTTCTTTGGTGACGTCCACGAGGTCAAAGATGTCCTCGTTGGCGTTGTCCTTGTTGACAAAGGAAGCCTCCAAGGCAGTCACCAAGGAGTCCCAAAGAAGTTGTCGATGCGGCTCATTCCCGGAAAATGAAGACGCCTTCGTACCTAAGGTGTCCTTCGCAACACGCTTCACAACGTCAATGTCCCAAGATGATTGCAACACGGCATTGCCGCGTGTCTTGTCAGCAGCAGCGAGCGCGACACTCGCTGACTGTGGGGTGCTCTTATAGCGAGCACCCACGTTCCTAGCAAAAATTGAATCTAGGCGCATTCTAGCGCCCACGGCCGGTGTACCAACGGAGGATGAAGTCATCAGAATAAATTCCTATAGGAGGGGGGTTGGGGAAAAGGCGAGGTGCAAATTGTAAGGTGGCGGGCGACCGTAATGCAATTGCGGAGTAAGGAGAAGATGGGGTCGAACGAAATCAACGAAGTCGAATACGCGACGGCCAAGGAGATGCTGACAGGGGTGATCAAGCCAAGTCTAAAACAAAATCCAACGCGGACACTCGAAGAAGTCGCCGAAAGTCCCAACTTGAAATCTCACCGCAACATGGTGCAAACCGCACGCCCTAAAGTGGCCAATTCAACACCTCGCGAGGCCCCAACGCCCCGCCAAGCGGAAAAGCTTAGCCAATCATGGCAAAGTCAGCAGTGATAAAAGCGGGGTAATACCCCATAACCTGTGAGATATAATATAACGTATTATATCGGGGCGGTCACTGAATACTTTTCATACAAGTGTAAACTGATTATAAGAGTTAAACGAATATAAGGTGTCTGTGACTTAGGGATCTGTCACCTAGTACTGTACGAGTACTGGTACAGCTAACGGGAGTCAGAGTAAGTTATGACCTACGGGTCACTGAATCCAGCATGACATGTTTTACGTAGCACAGCAATAGACACGCATATCGCCGTTCCGCAGCGGTGGAGATCCGCAGCTGTCCGAAAACGTTCGCGAATTCACAACACGCTCGCGAATTCCCACAGAGGGGCATTTTTCCCGTTGAGCGCCTAGCGGCGAGATAGCCCGAAGCTGCGTTTGTCATAAATTCACACCCGCAACGGCGAACCGTCACAGGCACTCTCAGCGGTATTCACGTGTGCGCACGATGCGCCCGACCTTTCTGTGCCATATGTTGTACCATTTGCTATGCGAATTCGAACCTCGCAGGGCTTGCTTGCCGAATATGCTCAAACCGGCGTATGTGACCGGCGTTTGGGAATGCACAACCGTAGCCGCGCCAACTCGAGCCGTGACACCTGACTTTTGTTGTTTGACGAGGTTGTAGCCGCACCCATGTTTTTCCCACAGTTTGTATGATGTTTACCTTTGTGAATTCGACCTGCGCAGGCTGTGGCAACGTTGAATTCCCCGAACGGACCTGTGTGACAGGTTGTGGGAATTCACGGCTTACGGCGCGCCAGCTCGAGTCCAAACACCTGACTGCAACCTTTTGACAGCATCGCAGCCGAATGTTTTTCCTTCAGTTTTTATTGTGTTTGTATTTGTGAATTCGACCCATGTGGGCGTTGGCAGCGGTGAATTCCCCGACGGGCCTGTATGACAGGTTGTGGGAATTCATGGTTGGCGACGCGCCAGCTCGGGTCTGGACAACTGACCCATGCCTTTTTGCCATGCGTGTGCTCGAAGCACGCCTTTGCCCGCAGTTTCTTTCATAATTTTCGACGTGAACTCGTGCTTGGCTGCTCGAAGGGTACCAACTAGGCCTTGTGGCAGGTTGGGGGCATTCACCGCAGGAGCCGCTCGTGCCACGACCTGGGCGCACGACACGCGAGCCGCAGTGAATGCCCAATTGCAAAGTGTTGTTTTGTTCTGCTGGAACGGTACCACCTAACAGGGTGCCGAACCTCTTCGTTGGTTTCGAAAATATTCCTCGGATCTCCCTTTGTTGTCACTTGTGTGTGAACTCCTATGTGATGGCACCAGGCTCGCACGCGGAGTGACACGGCAGCCATAGGCTCAGTGCACTTCAGGCCAGCTTGTGCATGCCTGACATTGGTTTTCAAACTTTGTAGCAGATTGGGTCAGCAACTTTTGTTGAGGGTGCTTCTGTTTTGACTCTTCAGCACGGGTACAGTGCTTCGCAGCCATGGCGCCTGAGACGCCAGCTTTGCGCAGTTCTGCGACCTTTCAGTGCCATGCCAACTGCGACACCTGCTTTCGGCCCTTCCAGCCATGCCTCCGGGCCAAAGCGGCTGTGCTCCTTTCCTTGCTTTTTCGGGTTGGGGGAGGCTCTGTATGGCTTGGTGTGCAGGTCCACGAAACCAACTTCACTGGTGGGTATCGACCCACAGCAAACGCACGTCACCCTCAAACTCGCAGCCCACCGGCAGCAATGACTCGCCGACTCCGCAAGCGCGCTCTTCCCTACTCACTCTTATACCCCCTGTCTCCATTTCCCTGACTCCTGACTCCTGACTCTTGCCCTCACATGAAAGGCCTGACAAAGGCGCGTTCTGCCCTGAAAGGCGCGTTCCGCCATGAAAGGCGCGTTCCGCCCTGTTTGCCCTGAAATGCGGGTTCCGCCCTGAAAAGCGCGTTCGCCCTGAAATGCACGTTTGCCTGAAATGCGCATATCGATGAAACGCGTGTATCGCCTGAAATGCTCGTTTCGCTGCAAAGTTCGCGCCTCGCCTAAACGCTCGATTCGCCTGAATGGCGCGCATCGCCTGAAAGGCACACACCGTCTGAAAGGCGCGTTTCGCTCGGATGGCGCGCATCACCAGGATGGCGCGTGTCGCCTGAAAGGCATGTTCGCCCGAAAGGCGCACTTCGCACGAAATTGGCGCGTCGCCTGAAATGCTCGATTCGCTGCAATGCGCCTGTCGCCTGAAACACGTGTATCGCCTGAAACGCTCGATTCGCCTGAATGGCGCGCATCGCCTGAAAGGCACACACCATCTGAAAGGCGCGTTTCGCTCGGATGGCGCGCATCACCAGGATGGCGCGTGTCGCCTGAAAGGCATGTTTGCCTGAAAGGAGCGCTTCGCACGAAGTGTGCGCATCGCCTGAAATGCTCGATTTGCTGCAATGCGCCGGTTGCCTGAAACACGTGTATCACCCGAGACGCTCGATCGCCCGAATGGCGCGCTCGCCCGAAAGGCATGTTCGCCCGGAAAGGCGCACTTCGCACGAAATTGGCGCGTCGCCCGAAATGCCTGATTCGCCGCAATGCGCCCTGGCGCTCCGAAACACGCGTATCGCCCGAAACGCTCGACTCGCCCGAACGACGCACACCGGCCAAAGGCGCGTTTCGCCCAGACGGCGCACATCACCGCACGGCGCGCGTCACCGTGATGGCGCATGTCGCCTCGAAGGCATGTTCGCCCCCGAAAGGCGCACTTCGCACGAAATTGGCGTCGCCTGAAATGCTCGATTCGCCGCAATGCGCCTCGCGCCTGAAACACGTGTATCGCCTGAAACGCTCGTGTCGCCTGAAAGGCGTGTTCGCCCGAAAGGCGCACTTCACGCAAAATGTGCGCATCGCCTGAAATGCTCGATTCGCTGCAATGCACCTGTCGCCTGAAACACGCGTATCGCCCGAAACGCTTGACTCGCCTGAACGACGCACACCAGCTGAAAGTCGCGTTTCGCCCAGAATGGCGCGCATCACCAGGATGGCGCGTGTCGCCTGAGAGGCATGTTCGCCCGAAAGGCGCACTTCGCACGAAATTGGCGCGTCGCCTGAAATGCTCGCTTCGCTGCAATGCGCCTGAAACACGTGTATCACCCGAAACGCTCGACTCGCCTGAATGGCGCGCACCGCCTGAACGACGCACACCGGCTGAGAGGCGCGTTTCGCCCAGACGGCGCACATCACCAGAATGGCGCGCATCACCAGGATGGCGCGTGTCGCCTGAAAGGCATGTTCTCCTGAAAGGAGCGCTTCGCGCGAAATGTGCGCATCGCCTGAAATGCTTGATTCGCTGCAATGCGCCTGTCGCCTGAAACACGCGTATCGCCCGAAACGCTCGACTCGCCTGAACGACGCACACCAGCTGAAAGGCGCGTTTCGCCAAGAATGGCGCGCATCACCAGGATGGCGCGTGTCGCCTGAAAGGCGTGTTCGCCCGAAAGGCGCACTTCGCGCAAAATGTGCGCATCGCCTGAAATGCTCGATTTGCTGCAATGCGCCTGTTGCCTAAAACACGTGTATCACCCGAGACGCGCGCACCGCTTGTTCCGCCCCGTATCACCTGTATTTCACACCTCGCCTGAAGCGCTCGTTTCGCTGCAATGCGCATCTGCCCGAAACACCTGTGTCGCCAGCAATGCGCGTTCCGCCCTGCGCCCGAAAAGGCGCGTTCGCCCGAAAGGACGCGTTCGCCTGAAATGCGCGCATCGCCTGAAACGCGCGTTTCAACTCAGACGCTTGATTCGCCGGGAGCGCACACACCACCCTGCGACGCGCGGCAGCAGAGAGGTCACACGCGTCTTGCTTCACAACCCGTCCACCCTGAATTCAACCTTTTCCCCTCCCATGCCAGCCGCGTGCAGTGGCCAGCAGCGCGTACCACGTCCAGTGGAGCGCAACCACTCCTGAAAATGTCAGGCTTCGACCGCGTGCAGTGGTCAGATCGCGTGCAGTGGTCAGAACAGCCTTCCCCCTCCCATGCCAGCCGCGTGCAGTGGCCAGCAGCGCGTACCACGTCCAGTGGAGCGCAACCACTCCTGAAAATTTCAGGCTTCGACCGCGTGCAGTGGTCAGATCGCGTGCAGTGGTCAGAACAGCCTTCCTCCTCCCATGCCAGCCTCGTGCAGTGGCCAGCAGCGCGTACCACGTCCAGTGGAGCGCAACCACTCCTGAAAATTTCAGGCTTCGACCGCGTGCAGTGGTCAGATCGCGTGCAGTGGTCAGAACAGTCTTCCCCCTCACATCAAGGTAAGGTTTGCGCGGAGTCCAAAAATGCAAAAACTTTTCAAAAATCTTTTATTTGATAAATAGGTTGCCCGGTACACCCTGTACATATTGCGCACTTCAGGTATCAAATTGACCACGTGAATGAAAAGTTATGGTCGATACCGCTCGGTCACCCCCCATACTTAACCATACTTAAGCGCAAACTTAAATCGCTCGTATCTCAAAATCTAGATTTTGAAAAGTTTTTGCATTTTTGGACTCCGCGCAAACCTTACCTTGACATGCCAGCCGCGTGCAGTGGCCAGCAGCGCGTACCACGTCCAGTGGAGCGCAACCACTCCTGAAAATTTCAGGCTTCGACCGCGTGCAGTGGTCAGATCGCGTGCAGTGGTCAGCAACAGCGTGCCACGTCCAGTGGAACGCAACCACTCCTGAACATTTCAGGATTTTGATTGGTGACGGCAGTCAGCCCAGACAACCACGCGACAGTGGAGCTGCCGTTCCGCACGTACCCTACTTAAGGGGTGAGGTCGGCGTGTGCAGGCGTGAAACCGCCAACCAGCTGCCACCTCACCAACACCATCATCCGACGCAGCCGCAGCCACCTCACCAACACCAACAACCGCCGCACTGCACCCACCTCTCCACCACGCCTCCCCGCCGCCTTCGCCACCTCCTCCACCA